>OVAN01003630.1:0-28407 GCA_900406275.1 Anastatica hierochuntica
AGGTTAAATACTTGTTGGCTGCAAACAATTGAAAAACACGTTTCTTTTCAGCAAAAACTCGAGAGTTTCTTTCTTCTCAGTGATTGAGAAAACCCTTGTTCATCTTGAGCAAATTCAACAACTTCAGAGTTCATTCTCTATAGTTCTTTCTTAAGATCTAAAANTCTTTCTTAAGATCTAAAAGGGAGTTCATTCACCCGATCTAAGAAACCTTCTATCCATCGAAATCTGATCTGAAATCATCTTTCTCATCTTTTCACCTATTTTGCGACAAAACCAAAAAGAAAACAGCTTGATCTCTTGTTTCCAGCAATCAAAAGGGACTAAAAACCTCCTAAAGCAATCAAAAGTGCATCAATTATTAGCACCACCTCCATTAGGTGGATCACCTCCTGGAATGACTCCAAGAAAGAGGGGATTTTGATGAACTTGAAGGTTCTCCATGTTGTCACCCATGATTTCTGCAAACTCAAATTTCTCAATAACCAACAATAGCTTCTCCTTCTTCTCCTGTCTCTCTACACGCCCAGATTCTGGCTCAAAATTGAGAAGATTCGCGATTCCTTGAAAACTAGTATGAGGCATGTTCATGCTCCTGAAAGTACAAAAATAAAGAAGAAAAGGAAGAGATTAAACAAAATAAAGAAAAATGGCTTAGGCACACAATGATCCTAAGTTGTAAGACGACCTATTGGTCCCTGGCAACGGCGCCAGAAAACTTGATAGCTTAGATTTTCGCCTGAGATAATACTGTAAGCGCACAGAAAGTATGTTGTAGTGGTTTGGGATCGAATCCACAGAGACCAAAGGTAGCACGAAGAATTTCAGATCAAACAACGGGTTAAAGCGAAAAGGATGTTTTCTAAAAGATACAGAAATCAAAATTTAGAAAGCAAAGAAAGCAAGCAAATAGCAATGGGTTGTAAATCAGTCAAATAAGAGTTGGGCATTAGGTACTCTCAGAGAAAAATTTCATTGTTGATTCGAATTATTGACTAGGGAAAATGTTTTAAACCGTCTTGAACTCAAACACAATTGTAGAATTGATATACTTTCGTAGTATCAATTCCTTATGTATTAGAAACCTCAAGACTAACTTCCGCTGACTCTCGAATTTTAATCATGCATTCTAAACAGGTTTGATAGGTTCACAATTCACTTAAACATCAACTTCCATTGGATTAAGATAAATTTTTCATTTAGGATTCATTCAGGCATTTAATCGAACACTTTCCAGGCGTTAAACAACCTATGATCAAAAATTAAGTGATCAAGAAAATTTCAGCATTACGAACAATCCTAGATGAAGATCCAATTGATTAAATCCCTAATCATGCAATTTTATGTCAACAATTCATGAATCCTATGCGAAAACCCTAAACCCAACAAGAAAACTACTCACTCATGATCAAAGAATCGACACAAATCAAATCAGAGAGAGACCTCATTGTATTGATCAAAAATAAAGAGTAAAGGTTCAAAGTTCTTCTCAGATTCGAAGTAAGGAAGGTGATTCTTCTCCTTAGGTTACAAATCTCTCTCTTGCTCTCAAAAACTCCAAAAAACAGAATAATGAAAGTGTAAATACGAGTTGAGATTTTAGTTATGAAATCCAGTTCACGATAAGTTCGGTTTGGTTCATCAAAATTGGATTGCGAAATACGGGACAAGGATCGATCGATCCTGAATAGGGATCGATCGATCCCTGTCCTTCTGTCAAGACATTTTTTCTCTTCATAAATACTTCCTTTGAATCTTGAAATTCGTCCAATATGCAATCTTTCTGCACATTCAAGCTCGATTCCTATAAAAACACTAAAGAACACAAATCCGCTCCAAAGAGATCCGAATACATACTAAAAACCATATTTCTCAACTAAAAACCGTAATAAAACCACTAAAATTCTAACACATCAAAAACCAAAGGTTCATAACTTGGTAGACTATTCAAAGTCATACCTGGGAGACCGGATCTTAGTATTTTCACACTCAAAAGGCGCGAGCTCAAAAGTGTTTAAATATCATATCGTTTTCTCGATTAGCGTGCGATCATGTATGAGTATATAGATCTTTTGGGACTCATGGTCTGAATGCACATAGCCTAGGTGGGCACGTAGCCTTGGTGAGTTTCATGAACTCGGTGAGCGCTAGGCATGTAGGCACATGGCCTTAAGTTGACTCATGGTCCCTGGACCTGAGTCCGTGATCACCGGTACAAGCATTTGATGAGTTTCATAAACTCGGTGGGCACTAAACCTGTGGGCACATGGTCTTGGTCCCTTGGGCACGTAGCCTTGGTTTTGTGGCCAATATTGTTACCATACAGTTTAAAGATTTTTATGGGTCCCGTGCTAGAATAGACGGGGGTGAACAAGTTCCATTAGCTTTGCTAACTCGCATAGTTTTGATGCACTGCATCAACCACCACTAGGAGCTCGTCCACGTCTTTGCATGGCTTTTCAGCCATGGTTTTAGGAGCATGTCCGCATTAGATGGACCATAATTGGAAGATTGTCCGCATTATATGGATTTTTAGCCATAGTTAGGAACTTGTCCGAATTGCAGGGACCATGGTTGGGAGTTTGTCCGCAGTACATGGATTTTTGATGGGCACTTTGGCCTTGGTGGGTTAAGGGTTTTACCCTTCCCCCCCCCCCCCCAAAAAAGAGTCACAAGCATCTGTAATGCTTGTGGCTTTCTTTCTAAGGGATGCCAGAACTCAGTGGGACGATTCCGACTAGGGTTTCGTGGTCAACTCGGTCCATAGGGTTGCTTGTCTTGTCTAGTTGTTTTCACAGGCATTTAATTTGTGTTTGTGCTTTCTTTTTGAAGAATAGTCGGGCATTAAATCGCTCTTTTGCTGAAAGTAGATTTTTTTTCTTGACTGCCATAACATATTGGAAAGTTTTTTATCAGCAAAAACCGAAATCATATATAAAACAAAGCCGCCTAGTGAGGGTTCCATGGTATGTCGAACGCCAGTTCCTAGGGGCTGAATTACCTTGTTCGGTCTTTGTCCATGAAATAAACTTTTCTCTTGCCTAAGGTCTTGCTCCCTACGCCCTCGCCAAGCATTGGTGTGTGAGGTTTACTTCCACGGTGGGGTGGCCTGGCAGAAACTTCCATGGTCACGACATGCGACTGAGCTTGTGGAGTGAGGGACTTCAAGGTCGTATGGTAACACGATCGAGCATGCTCTTGGTCTCTGTTGGGGTCAAAAATGGTCACGACGAGATCGATGCCTAAAAATGATAATGGAACATTCTCTCTCTTTCGGGAATTGAAATAGTAAGAGGATTATCAATTCCGAGTCTCTTGCCATCTAGTCGATCTCCTCTCAACCAAACGTCGAGGATCCGTGTCTAGCCAACCATAGGCAATCACTTCGCAAAGTCTAGTCACTCGCTAGCAACTAAACGAGAGAATATCGAAATGAACGTCGAGACTTCGGAGAGATCTCAATAAAAAAAAGTTTCAAAGCGATAAGAAGTCACCGCAAACGTCTGAGAACCACGTCACTTCGGAAACACTCTCGGAAAGTCTAGTCGCCAAACGGGCGAATAGACTCATGCCAAGTCTAGCCACCCATTGGGCGACTAGACTTTCGGAAGGTCTAGTCGCCCAACGGGCAACTAGACTCGTGCCAAGTCTAGCCGCCCATTGGGGGACTAGACTCTCGGAAGGTCTAGTCGCCCAGGTCTAGTCGCCCAAGGGTGACTAGACACGGACAACGTCTAGTCGCCTACGGTTGACTAGATCATGTCCTATTGATTATCTTCTCCTTCGAATCTCGGTTTGATTGTCTCTTCTTTCGTCTCGATTGGAGTTTCCGTTAAAGTTTCGTGGCAATAATAGTAAAAACTCGTTCTTTTCGTAAAAACTTTTTATCAATCGTATAAAACGATAGCGGTTAGCTTGAACACTGATATTATCTTAGCTATAGGATTAGTCTTATCGTTTCGCGAAACCATCACTGCGTAACCGTATGAAGAGCGATTTCTCCGAAAGAAATCATAAAAATCACTTAGACGAAAACGGCCCAGGAAGGCCCATAACGCGATAAAAGTCCATTTAGGATTCTGAACGAGAATGGGCCTAACTACGTCAACGATTTACCCGAGTTCCGCGAAAGATAAAAGGAAAACGCGATAAAGTCAAAGTTTGGAAATAAATATGGAAAAATCGTGAAGATAAGGAATATTCTCGAAAAAGGAATATTTCCGTGAAGGATATGCTCAAATCTAGGACGGAAAAGGAAACGAGGTAAACCTACGAAGGCATATAAAAGAGGAGCTAAGGAGAAGAACGAGGGGGACAGAAAAACTTCTTTACAATTCACACTTAGAGCAATTAGGTTTACTTTCATTTTTGTTAGCGAGTTGCGTCTTAACTAGTTTTACAAGTCTTATGCTGTTAGAAATAGGATACTCGCCGATAGCTCTCGCGGCCATGGCTTATCACCTGTTGTAATGCTCAAGGCAGATTCGGAATAAGATCTCTATTATTCTACTTTGATTTTCGATTCTCTATACTTTTGATTTCGTCGTCTGTTATTTCGTACTTTGATCTCTCGTTGTTTGGTTTAGCAGAAATCCGAGACCTCAAGGAGAGTTAGGGTTTCCTGGCTTTCCTTCGATTACAAAAATCGATAGTGAAAATTTCGGTTCCCACAGTTTTGCGCTAGAGAGAGGGGGGCCTATTCGCTCATGGTACGGATCAATCTAACTCGCAGTCGGAAAATGCTAGATCGAATATGACTACAAACGACCAGAACAATCAACCAGCTCGTGACGGCACAGTGCCAATAACAACGCTGAAATCTCTCCGGCAACGAACAACACCGCGGTCAAGGCTGACGCAAACACTTGCGTCATTCTAGGAAATCAAAAAGATGTTCTCGACTCTCGAAAACAAGTCGGCTGAACAAGAAAAACTAACTAGCTCTCTCGCTAAACAGGTCGAAACCCTAACCGCGAGGACTAGAACTATTCTTCCGCGTGGAGCTACCAAACTCCGCGAAAGAAGACTCAACTTCACCACTCTGCGTGGCTTACTCAATAACGCTTAAGAAAATCCATCGGGACAAAGCCCTGATGGAATCACCCCTGTCGCGGCGCAGAATAACATGGAAGACTCTCCAAATCCCGAGAAGGAAACGGAGGATAACGAAGTCGAGCGAAATGACCTGGACTTCAGCGATCAATCTGATTCCACGAATGAAGACGCTGACGTTCACCCAAGAAGGGTTAAGGGATGCGAAACGCGGAAGGACTCTCAGCCCAACGAACCCATGACAGAAGAAAAGGAAAATATCTTCTGGGTAGAGCAAGAGAAACAGGCTGAGGAGTAGGCCAGAGCCATTCGCAGGACACGCCAACCATCTCGAAAAAAGACCAGCAAAAATCTCGACAAGATTCGCGATCTCCGTGACTACATCGCGAAGACAACAGCAGAGGTTAAAGCGGTAAAGTCGCAGAACCACCACGCAACTAGTGTTGTGCCTAAGATCGATAGGCTGCTCGAAGAGGCTCAAAAGAATTCATTCACTGCTCGCATAACCAACACCAGAGTCTTGGATCTCAGGAAGGAGAAAATCCCAATGTATGACAGAACCTCCAATCCAAAAGCTCACCTGCAGACTTTCCAGATTGCAATGGCAAGGCCAAGCTCAAAGAAGGCTAGAAAGACGATGGCTTCTGCCACCTTTTTGTCAAACATCTCCAAGGAGCGGCCCTCGAATGGTTCTCCCGTCTAAAAAAAACTCCATCGGAAGTTTTCGTCAACACTCCTCATAATTTATCAAACAATACTCCATGTTTATGGATAGAGAAACTTTCGACGTTGATCTATGGAGCCTGTCTCAAAGAGAAGACGAATCTCTCCGAGGTTTCATGAACAAGTTCCAGATAGTAATGTCGAGAGTCAGCGGGATCAGTGACAAGGTGGCAGTAGACGCGCTCAGAAAAACCCTCTGTTACATGTCGAAGTTCAGGAAATGGATAGCTTTTGAAAAACCACGCACTATTCAGGATGCACTTCATAAGGCTACGAGCTTCATCATCATTGAAGAGGATATGAAAGTTCTATCGGAAAAACACAAACCCGCGAAGGCATCCTCAAAATACTTATTCCCTGATCAGAAAATAAAAAAAGAAGATCCCTCGTAACGACAAGTATGTCCATCACGAGGGAGAAGATGTCCAGGGGGCACACAACTACGCTGTCAATTCTCCGTCCGAACAAGGTATGACGTCGAGGAACACTTGGACACAGAACACGTCATACGACGAGAACACCTTCTGCGAGTTTCACCAAACAAAAGGTCACTCCAGTGGGAACTGCAAGGTTCTCGGAGCAAGGTTAACGACAAAACTGCTCGCGGGTGAAATCTCAGACATAACCAGTGTAAAAGACCTCATACGCGATACAGATCACCCACTCAGGATCGATAAAGCACCCTTAGGAGACGCCATGTCTCAAGGAACTCAAGCGGATGGAAAACATGGGAGGAGGCCTGACGACAAAGGCAACGACTCCAATCGCCGCAGAGTGAATATGATCATCGGAGGGTCGCAATACTTTCGCGACACCGTCTCATTGATAAAAGGATATCACCGAAAGGCCGAGTCGAATGCAAACTGGCCAACGCCACTCGACGCCGCAAGTGACACCGCAAATGACACCATCACTTTTGAGGAATACTAAATTGTCGTAATCGACAAACCCCATAACGATTCTCTCGTGATCGACCTCGTCATAAAGGATCTCAAAGTCGCCAGGATCCTCATCTACATGGGAAGCACCGTTGATATCATCTTCCACGATACCCTCAACAGGATGAACATCGACTTATCCGAGGTCACACCCGCGCTGAAACCACTCACAGATTTCTTAGAAACGACGTTGATGACTCTCGGATCGATCAAACTTCCGGTGATGGCCAAGTAGATAAAGAAAGTTGTTGATTTTGCGGTTGTCGACCATCCTGCCATATATAACGTGATAATGGGAACACCATGGATAAAATCCATGAAGGCAGCCCTATCAACCTACCACTTGGGCATTAAATTCCCGACTCCCTACGGAATCGCCAAAATCTAGGGATGCCAAAAACAGTCACTACTCTGCTTCCTAGCCGAGCATAAGTTAAGACAAGTCGCAACAACGCCCATGGCCAAACCCAAAACGAATAAAGACAAATCGGCCGTCAGCCGAAGACACTTTGGAGAAAGACGTGTCAGAATCGTCAAATCAAGAAACGGCTCAGTCCGAAGGAAAAAAAGAAGCTTCTGAGCCCAGCATTCCTGACAAAGCAATGCCCTTGACACCAGAGGGAATCGTCGACCCAGTTGTAGTCATCGAAACTAAAACGGCTGACGCAACTCTGCCAAACGAGTAATCACTCACGGCAACAAACTGAACTACGAGACAACTTGATCCTCGAAAGAGGTACGTACGTAGCTCTTCACAAGAGGAGTTCAGCTGTCCCCTCTTTAAAAAAAGGGGGACGTATACTCGTACACTCCCACACTTTTCGACCCGATTTCGGCAATAAATTTTTGCTTTTTATTTTTCTAATAACTCAAAAACAGAAATCATAAAAGAAAACCTTTTTTAAAGAATGTTGACTGTAACGTGTTCATCAACACATTCTACAAAAGAATGAAAAAACTTTCGAAAAAAGCGAGACTTCACGAATTTCCGAGAAGCACAATTCCGAACTCGATCTAAAACTTCTAAAAACAGTCGCAAGACTATCAAACCCCAACGGGAAAAGAACAGGTACTTGTCCCAATTTTGTACCTATCGATTGGTCCCGACGGACGAATTAATCACTCACCTTAACCTGCTCTTCACGAAGAATGGGTTTCATACATCCGACTAGGATAATAGCGCGATATAAAAGAAATCCAAAATTTTTGTCAGCACTTCCATACGACTTAGAAATTGTCTTTGGAGAGATGCTCGGTTCCCGATTGATGCAAGTCATATAAGCCGATAACTTATCGCATACTTCAATATCGAGACGGAACCAGGTCGAAATCAAAACGGGAAACGTAAGCCGGAGTTAGTCATCGCACGCCGTTAAACTGAGAGTAAACCTAGGTCTTGCTCTAATCCCAGCACACTGCTCTCAAACATCTCAAGACATAGTATCTAACCGATACAAGATCCAAAAATTTGTCTCTTCGTCTATATTCGTGTTTATAAGAATCCGAAAGACTAAGTCTCTTGAAAACTCGCACCCGAAATAAACAACGAATATAGCGATGCTTCAAGGAATGGATATGAGACGACAACTCATAATTTTTCTCCACTTATGCAGCACTACTCATATGTTATCAAGTCAAAATAAAAACACCATTTATTAACACTAAATCGCAAGATGACGGGGTTCCAAAGCCACATACGATCAACTCCAATAGATAGAAAGTGTCCACACTTGGCCAAAACACTACTTAAAATAGGAAACACACTCCCTCTACATACAAACATTTCTTGTTCACGAATCGTATTCGTAATAGCCAGAGATCGAAAAGTCGCCCGCGCTAAACGGGTTCGGGTTTTGGTCCACCGTTTCCTCTTCGCCCCGAGCGGAGTCCCCGACTTCCTCCGAGTAAGGAGAAACCAGAATCGAGGCCCAGTGACCCCGAACCCTCTATTCGATTGACGGGATCGAAGACTCAACATCCTTGCACTTCTTCATGTGGCTTAACATTTTGTCCATCTCGAAGCTGTAGGAGTAGTTGGAAAGTTGAGTGCGCCACAAAGCACCCACCGAACAGCAACACTTGCAGTACTCTACAAAAGACTGTTGCGCGGATTTGTACTGGTCAAAGTCCACCGCAAACTAAACCGAACTTTCAGCCATAACCGAGGCGACCTCGCATTTTCCGTGCCTATACGCGCGACGAACCTGCGATGCCTGGTTCCGCGCAAACTCATGCTCACGGAGAGAAGTCGCTTCGACCTCCCTTTTTAGACGGGAGTTCTCTTCTTCAAGTCTTTTTGCCTTGAACCGAGCCATCTGCGCCTCCAAGTTACTCGCCCTTAGGGCATCGTCCATCACGTGGAGACCCTGCAGAAAAGGAATCCTTTAAAAGTTTAGGAGCGGTGTCACTTAAGTGAGTCATGTTGTATGCTCGAAAAGTAACCCCCATGCACCAAACACGAGTCCTCCATGTATTGCCCCAACCTAACGAATCCCGCATCGGCCGTGGGTTGATGCGTCGGAGCATCAAAAGAAGCAAGGAAGGCGTCTAAGTCTGACCCTTCTCCAAAAAGCGGCATCGAAGGTTGACTCGGATCGCTTCCATCTTCAACGAGGAGATCATGGTACCACGCCCCCTCGGACAGCTCCCTCCTGTCCTTGGTAACACCGCCCCCGTAAGCGGACACGCGCTTGTTCTGGGGAGATCTCTCCCTCTCATTGTCAAGAGGCATCTCGTACAGAGTGAAGCCCTTCATGGTCAGCTCTAACTCCTCTCCCGAGATTGCATCGGGCTGAATTCGGCAAAATAAAAGAATTATCAGATATCGGCAAACAAAACGAAAATGATCAGAGTATCGAAAGCGATACCCACAAGACCCCATCTATGCCTAAAGGAAGATACGTATTCATCCTCGACAGAGGCACTGTTTAAACTAACGAAGAAGTGTCACTTGTTTCACTTGTGGAAATTGGACGTAAATAATCGGATAACCGATATATTGTTCCTCGGCTTGAGAAAATACTGAAGCGGCAAACTCATGGCCTTCAGAGACAAAAACACCAGTAAATAATCGATGCTTAGGTCCATTCCAGGTTCGTAACTCAACCAAGAGTCCGACAAGGTGTTGGAGACCGGCGGGCGAGAGCTGGCCAATTGATAAGCCATAATGGTCTAAAACCTGAACTATGATCTCTAGAATGGGAAACCATAGTCGACAAAACAACAAATGCACTTCGTAGCACGTAATGAAACTACGAGGCAGAGAGTCAGCATCCTCTCCGAACTTCGACATCCGAAACTCCACCTCCTCTAGAACTTGGCAGAAATCCCGGATGATGGCAAGGAAAGATTCTCGGCACCCGCTCGGACTACTGGTGTCCTTTTTGAAGGTCGGTCTCGGCGGGCACCATGAATCGACCGGTGGAGCTTCGATACCACATGTAACATGCCAATACTCCTCAACTTGCTCAGGATCGATCGAGTGTGGCAAGAATTAGATTTTTTGTAAAACATCGCCTTCCTGAACTCGTAGACTTTCGAGGTCGAAAATCGACGGTAAAGCATTTGCGAAAATTTGAGCATTCAAAGTCATAACTCAAAAGAGGAGAGAGAGATGGAAAGCATAAGGAGTTTTTACCTTAAGGAACTTTTTCTTGTAAAAATGAGCAAGTGGAAGGTTTGGAAAGTTACTCCCCATATTTACAGAAAGGGAAACTTATTATTCAACCTCGAACTTTTTAGCCATCAATCCTGCCTAACTTACCTAACGTGCTTTAAAGTTCGCAAGAACATTCCAACGGTTCTTGCAAACTGGGGGGCTAACTGTTGGGATCAAAAATGGTCACGACGAGATCGATGCCAAAAAATGATAACGGAAACATTGTCTCTCTTTCGTGAATAAAAGTTGTAAGAGGATTGTCAATTGCGAGGCTTTCGCCATCTAGTCGATCTCCTCTCAACCAAATGTCGAGTCTCCGCATCTAGCCAACCATAGGCAGTCGCTTCGCAAAGTCTATTCACTCGCTAGCAACTAAACAAGAGAATATCGAAATCAATGTCCGAGACTTCGGAGAGATCTAAATAAACAAGTTTCAAAGCGATAAGAAATCATCGCAAACGTCAGATAACCACGTCGCTTCGGAAACACGAGCAACATGAACAATGGAAAGTCTAGTCACCTAGTCGCCCGTTAGGCGACTAGACTCTCGGCAAGTCTAGTCGCCCATTCGGAGACTAGACCCTTAGCAAGTATAGTCACCCACTGGTCCACTAGACTCTTGCCAAGTCTAGTCGCCCATCAGGTGACTAGACTCTCGGAAGGTGTAGTCGCACAATGGGCGACTAGACTCGTGCCAAGTCTAGTCTCCCATTGGGATACTAGATTCTCAGAAAGTCTAGTCGCCCACGGGCGAATAGATTCTCGGGAAGTCTAGTCGCACACGGGCGTTTAGACACGGACAACGTCTAGTCGCCCACGGTTGACTAGACTACGTCCTCTCGATCATCTTCTCATTCGAATCTCGGTTCGATTATCTTTTGTTTCGTCTCAATTGGAGTTTCCGTTAAAGTTTCGCGACAATAATCGTAAAAACTCGTTCTTTTCGTAAAAACTTCGTATCCATCGTATAAAATGATAGCGGTTAGCTTGAAAACCAATATTATCTTAGGTATACGATTGGTCTTATCGTTTCGCGAAACCATCACTGCGTAATCATACGAAGAGCAATTTCTCCGAAAGAAATCGTAAAAATCTCTTAGTCGCAAAATGGCCAATGAACGCCCAGAACGCGATAAAAGTCCACTTATAATTCTGAACGAGAATGGGCCCAACTACGTCTACGATTTACCCGAGTTCCGCTAAAGATAAAAGAAAAACGCTATAAAGTCAAAGTTTAGAGATAAATATGGAAAAATCGTGAAGATAAGGAATATTCTCAAAAAAATGAATATTTCCACCGAAGAATATGCTCAAATCTAGGGCAGAAAAGGAAACAAGGTAAACCTATGAAGGCATATAAAAGAGGAGCTAAGGAGAAGAATGAGGGGGGACAGAAAAACTTCTTCACAATTCACAATTAGAGCAATTAGTTTTTTTTTCGTTTTTGTTAGCGAGTTGCGTCTCAACTAGGTTTACAAGTCTTACGCTGTTAGAATTAGGATACTCGCCGACAGCTCTCGTGGCCACAACTTATCACCTGTTGTAACGCTCAACGCTGATTCGGAATAAGATGTATATTGCTCTACTTTGATTTTCGATTCTCTTTAGTTTTGATTTCGTTGTCTGTTATTTCGTACTTTGATATGTCGTTGTTTGCCTCCTACATAAGTTGGTAGGGTCACTTCGCCGCTAAATCTGATCAGGGAAGTGGATTTCCTGGTGATTTCTTCTTAATCTAAACCTATACCTTCGAAGTCATTGGCGAAGATTATGTTAGTTGAGCTACCGTTATTGACGAGTACGTGCTTCATGAGGCAATTAGCAACCTCAAGGATATCACCAGGGCATCGTGATGCGATAACATCACCTCTTCTTCGGCGTTAGCGGAAAAACTTATATCATTATTCGGGTAGTCTCGTTTGATCACCATGGTATCTGTATTTTGAAGACCTTAGCAGTATGGGTGCTTCGTTGGGTGGCGGACACAATTACTCAACTTACTCGTGCTCTGCTTTCACCAAGGATTTTGGCCACGCCTTAGCGTTGTCCTTAGCTAAATTGTCTGCTCCTGCCCAAGGGTTAGGCCTATCGTGTCTGGAAGTCTTTCAATGACCAGGGGCTTTAGCTCTAGTTTTCTGAGCTAGTTGTACTTGGTAGGCGTGATCTTCTTCCCATTTGATATGAGCTCTGGCCATAGACAGAACATCTTCCATGGAATGACAAAGGTATTTGGTGAGCTCTATGTAAAGATCATCATCGTTTAATAACCCTTGTCTAAAGGCAAAGATAGCCGTAGATGTCACGTAGTTTGGGACTGGCACTTTTTCCTTATTGAAACGATGGAAATATTCTTTAAGATGACTTAAATATAATTAATTTCTCAGTTATTGGATGATTGCATCACTAACTATTTCTTTATTTTGGTGTGAGGAACTTATCGTAAAAGGTTCAGTCAAAATTCAAATTAATCCCATATTAGATTGCATAGATGTAAAACCTAAATTTGTGGCTTTCGCCTTCTCGCTGCTTAATGTGGTAAAGGTCGTCAGAGGTATACCTTAGGGTGCGACTGTTAGTGAATTGTTCGACAAAATGATTTGCTAGCTTCGCAAAGGATTAAATGGAGTCGTTAGCTAGGTTGAAATACCACAACAACGCTGGCCCTGTAAGGCTAGCTTTGAACCCTTTGCACATGCATACTTCCATGTGCTCATGGCCCACCGTCGTAGTGAGCATCTGTAGGCGGTAGAGAGAGATGTGAGTGTCAGGGTTTGATGTCCCATCATACAGTGGTGTAGATGGCCAAACAAACTTCTTGAGAATTTCTAGCAGAGCTATGACATCAGCAAAGGGCGTATCTGCACAGGAGTTGGGGTACTCTTGATAATTGGTGGGGCTACCCCTAGCAGGCGTTTAATCATGTTCTCCATGGCTTCCAGTCTTCCCGTTAGTAAGGCTTCTAAACCAGTGACCTCGTTAGTGTTTCCATCATGAGGTTTACTAGGGTCATCTCATTGGTATGAACCATGTACTCGGGCAAGTCATGAGCTTGGATTTTGATGCGTTCGTGCCTCCCTAGCTATTTTCTGTGGTGTCTCGTCTAGCGGTTCCATCGACGAAACCCTTCTCTTGAACTTGATGTGTCTTTCAACGTCGTCATGAAGGTCAGACGTCTGAGCATATTTCTTTGTGGCTAAGGCCTTGAGAGCTATGTTTTCGTCCTTTAGTTCTTTCAATCGGGCTTCGTTCTCGTGTAGTTTTGCCACGATTGCCTCCTATTGTTGAACCTTTTCTACGAGGGTTGCATCGTTTGTCGTCGCATCGGGTGCAGCTCCTCTGGGTTGCTCTACGGTCGTGTCTTTCGTCGTGGATTCATGACTCGTGCTCTTCTCTGGCTCGGAAGACTTGCTTGATTCACTCATGTTTTCTTTTTTTCTTGTTGAAATCTCTCCCCTCCTTCTAGCGCCAAACTGTTTAGGGGTTTTTGAGTAATTCTTTAAGGAGAGAGAATAAGGAAAAAGATGTAAAGGATTGTTTTATTGATATGTCAAGAGATCGATTACAATATATGAGTATCAAGCCATGATTTTTGAATCCCTAAATCAGGTTTGTTCCTCATGTATTTATAGTATTCGAATAAGAGTATTTCCATATTTTTTATGGATAACTTCTAGTTCCAATCTATCTATACAATGAGGAATATTTTCATAAATCTATAAGGCAATTGTCCTTATCTCTAAGATTCAAATCATATAACGCGGAATATTCACTAAGCCTTATCTCATCGCCTTGGTGTGGCTATGTGCCCTTGACTAAGGCCTTGGTAAACACATTCAACAGTGTGGGTTATCTACGAGCCCCTTATCTAGCTTAGACTTGGCTCTAGGGGAATAAAATTACCCCTAACACATGGCATATTTTGTATAAAATTGAAATATTTTTGTAAATTTTGACATTTTTCTTCGCTAAAATTATTATACTAATTTTCAAATTGCTCTATTTATTGATGTAAATGTCGATCCATAGTTTACTAAATTCTATTTTATGTATAGTTATCGAAAGGTGGAAGATATAAAACTTTTATAATTTATATGATTTATGAGTTAACTGTTGGGGGTAATTTTATTCCCCTAGAGCCAAGCCTTAGCAAGATCAGGGGCTCGTAGATAACCCCCTTGGTTGAATGTGTTTACCAAGGCCTTAGCCAAAGGCATGTAGCCACGCCAAGGCCATGAGCCAAGGCTGAGCGAATATTCCCCATTATATGATTTAAATCTTAGAGATAAAAACAATTGCCTTATAGGTTTATGGAAATACTCCTCATTGTATAGATATAATCGAAACTAGAAGTTATCCATAAAACAGAAGTCAATACTCTTATTTGAATACTATAAATTCAAAGGAAAGAACCTTAATTCAAGGATCGAACTCCCATTACAATAATAACACTCATTGTAATCAATTTCTTTAATCATCAATAAAGGATCTTTACATACTTTTGTTCTTTTTCTCTCTCCTACAAAGAATCACTCAAAAAAAGCCATAAGTTGTTTGACGCTAGAAGGAGGGAGTGACTTCAATAAGAAAGAAAGAAAACATGAGTGAATCAAACGATTATTTCAAACTAGAGAAGAGCACGAGCTATGAATCCACGTCAAAAGATGTAGGCATGAAGCAATCCAAAGAGGTTGCACCCGAAGCAATAGCAGACGATGCAGCACTCACAAAGAAACTCCAACAATACGAGGCAATTGCGGCAAAGCTACGAGAGAACGACACTCGATTGAAAGAGCTAGAGAACATAAGCATAACTCTAGAGGCCCTGGTGGCAGAAAGAGATGCTCAAGCATCAGACCTTGATGACGACGTTGAGAGATGCGTCAAGTTCAAGAGAAGGGTTCCATCGATGTAATCGTTAGGCGAAACATCGACAAAAATTGCTAGCGAGGCGTGAGCGCGTCAAACTCCAAGCTCAGGGCTTACCCGAGTCCATGGCTCTTACCAACGAGACGACGCTAGTAAACCTCAAGAAGGAAACGCTAACGAGGTCATTGTCTTGGAAGCCTTGTTAACGGGAAGACTGAAAGCCATGAAGAACATGATTAAATTCTTGTTGGGGGTAGCCCCAACAATTATAAAGAGCATCCCAAATCCTATGCGGGTACGCCCTTCGCCGATGCGATAACCCTTCGACAAATTCCATGGAAATTCACTTGGCCATCTAAACCTTTATACGATGGGACCTCAGATCCTGATACACATATCTCACTGTACCGCCTACGGATGTCACTACGTCCATAGGTCATGAGCACATAGGAGTATGCATGTGCAAAGTGTTCGGAGCGAGCCTTATGGGGTCAACATAGCTATTGTATTCTAACCTAGCTAATGGCTCCATCGACTCCTTTGCAACTTTAATGGATCATTTTGTTGAACAATTCTCTAGTAGCCGCACCCTAAGGTGCACCTCTGATGACCTTTCTCGCATTAAGCAACGCGAAGGCAAAATCCTTAAGCAATATGTCTATCACTTAAACAAAGAGAAGGTGTAAGTCCCAAACTGCGTCACCTCCACGGCTATCTCCGCCTTCAGGCAAGGATTACTAAACGACAGTGATCTCTAGAAGGAGCTCACCAAGTACCCCTGTCATTCCATGGTGGATGTCCTCTCTATGGCCTGGGCGCAGATCAAATGGAAAGAAGATCACGTCAACCAAGCCCAGTTAGCTCAGAAAGTTAATGCCAAAGCTCCTGGTGATGAAAAGGATTTTAAAGATGATAGGTCTAACCCTCGGTCAAGAGCCGACAATTTAACCAAGGCTAAAGCCAAGATGTGGCCAAAATCCTTGGCAAAAGCAGAGCATGAGAAGTACGTGCCAATGACATGGCCTGACATTTCTAATTTGGTAATATCCCCTGCAGAAATAGTGGATCAGCTAGGACATCTGTCCGGAAAAGTTAGATGGTTGGTGAAGATGTGAAACCCACATCATAAAAGGGACCCATCCAAGTGGTGCGATTTCCATAGTAACCATGGCCACTTAACAGAGGACTTCATCCAGCTAAGGTTTGAAGTGAACGAGCTGCTAAGGAAAGGATACCTTCGGGAATTCCTTTTGGAAAAATCCAAAGCCCTCATTCATGAACAGCCTAAAAACGACGGCGCAGCCAGAGTAAGACCCGATTCGCCAAGGCAAGATTGCATTATCAACTTTATACTGGAGGATCAGAAGTAAGCGGAGTAATTGTTTCCACCGCCAAACGAAGCACTTTGGTCACTAGAAAACTAACAACGAAGCTTTGAATTTATAATCATGTTTCCTAATAATCACACAATCCACAAGTGCACGGATATGTCATTGTAGTACTTTGGGGTCAGACCACAAGGAGCAAACCTTAGCTAGATAGATCTAAGCATTGGGAATACACACTCAAGCATAATCTAACCAAATAAGAAAGGTTGGGTTTTGTTTTGGTTTTCTTAATAATCTATAAACAAAAGAAAAGCAAGAAAGTAAACAACTTAAATAAAGGCAATAAAATCAAATAAAGAAAGCAATCATGAACTTAAGGATGCTAACTTGAAATAAAATATAAACTAACATGATGGACCAAGGGATGTTATAATGGATCTACTTAAAAAAGATGGTGATGGTGGTGGTGGTGTTAGATCAAGCTATTGAGCACAAATCCATGACCAAAGTCTATACTAGCCTAATCCACTTTCATGGCAAGAGGACATTTCCTTATCAATCGCATTCGCTCAACTCTCAGTTGTTGCAAATGATAAATTGATTAGGAATCATTAAAAGCAAGCCCATATAGTCACTAATCAATCTAGCAAATAACTCTCATTGGCTAGATTGAAATAGCAAGTATTTGGTTCTCCTAGGCATTTCATCGAACACCTCTCGGGCGTGAAATGCATACAAGTCTAGATCTTAGTTAGCTACTCTAAAACCTAGCATTAAGCACACCAAATCCTTTGGGAACCTAAGATTAGCTACCCCGAACACCATATCACAACCCAATCTAAGTAGACCTAAACATCCTTTGTTCCATCAAAAAGACTACTCACACAACATAAAGGAAAAGAGAAGAGATGAAGAGAAAGAGATAAATTTCATAGGTAAAGATAGATGTTTGATCCAAGATACAAACTCAAAAAGAGAGACTCTTGCTCTTTTAGATCAAGAGAGAAAGCATAAAAACTCAATCTTCAAGAAGGAGAATAGTTGTAAAAGTCTTGGATACATACTAGTTTAAAGGGGTATTTATAGGTGAAAAGAAGCTACTTTTCTCGTCAACACTGCCTGGCATCGACCCGAGGGAGACTGGCATCAACCCCTAGGTCGATGCTAGGGCACGTTGGGCATAAAGACTGTCAAGGGAAGCCAGCATCGACCCAAGGTGACCAAGCATTGACCCCTGGGTCGATGCCAGGTCTCCTTGACAGCTTGTGGCTTGTTTCTTCTCCATTTGTTAGCCTCCTTTGATTCCATCTTCTTCCATTGCTTCTAGCCTTCAAATCCCCTTAATTATTTGACCTTTTTGACTCTAGAATCCATCATTTAAAGCTCTCAAATTGATCTCCAAAGATTGTACCTAAAAATGCAAAGAAAATGATATGCAAATGCAAAATGATCCTAAACAAGACTCTAGACTCAAACCTATGGATTCGAAGACTTATAAGCAATATTTACAACCTAAATATGTATGAAACTAAGCTAAAATGCATCAAAATATGCATAAAAATATGTACACATCAACTCCCCCGGACTTGTCCTTTGTTTGTCCTCAAGCAAACAACAAAGATCAAATCCGGAAGTGAGGTTTGAAAATGAAAATCCAAGCCAAAGTATGTCTAGAAATGCATTCAACCCAATATCATAAAGATTAGTGCTATAGTGCATAAATCATGAATACTCAATGTACATCGCCATACTAGTCACAAGAACTATCTCTAGGCACCTAAGTTAAATATCCACATACCATCTTATCCACTTATCCCTTAACATTTACTTAAGCTCATGGCGTGCGGTCTTTACTTATGGGCAAGAAGTCTCAATCCATTCGGCTTGGAAATAATAAGGGGATGGATGTTTAAAGAAGTGTTTAAAGGAGGTTTCACTCAATTTTGATGGTGGTTTTCTCTAAAAAACAAGTAATGCAAGACATATGGCAAAATCAAGGTAGTAGCCGAATAACTTATGCATACAAAGCTATTGCTTCGACTAGGCTACGAATCCCGATTCCCATAAATTACCTACACTACCCGGATGTGTTTCCCTTCTTAAAGCTTGAGAGATCGAAACCCCACATGCTCTTTCTTAGAAAGATTCTCAAGATTTCCCAATGCGATCAACAACTCCCTTTTTTCGATTTTTGCTTAGCACTAAGAGACCCTTTTGTAATTCTA
Source organism: Anastatica hierochuntica (assembly GCA_900406275.1). Taxonomy (NCBI): domain Eukaryota; kingdom Viridiplantae; phylum Streptophyta; class Magnoliopsida; order Brassicales; family Brassicaceae; genus Anastatica; species Anastatica hierochuntica. The sequence continues at coordinate 18,791 of OVAN01003630.1, forward strand.
TCAAACCCTTTGTTCTTCTAGCAATTTCTCTTTAAATTGGAGTCACTATCAATAAATCAAAATCCTTGATTCATTTTTCTCTTTCTCAAAAATTCACTACTGACCTTCTTAACAATTCTTAATCCTTGAGACTTATGCTAGAAACTTACAAGACTTTGGATCTCTTAGACTATTTTCTTTAAATACTCTTTCCCTTCTATTTTCTCAAGTATGCTTGCAAAGTTTATCAATCAAGAACAATCATCTCAAGCTTTTAACACTAGACTTACCAAGAACAACTCCAAAACCAGTGTATAAATTGAAAGACCCCTTCCTAAAATCTAGTTAACCTTAAAATGAGGCTAACTCTAAGGAAGCACTAGACTTTGTCATTCAACTTCAATTTACACGAGTTTTTGCCCATGTGTGCATTTTCCAAAAGAGGCCTCACATTCAAACAATAAGGAAGGTTTACAGAGAAAGGTTTTGGGTTTTCAAGGTGGGGAAGCTACTATTAAAATGAGAGTAGCCACTTGAGTTAAGAAGAGTGGTAAAATAAGGTCAAAACATAACTCAAGTGTTTAGTATTTTACCATGGTAGAGTACTTCAAGACCATAAGCAAGAAAAACTAATTCCAATTAGGTTCACTTAGATGGGATTGGCTTCAAATCTAATATGCTTCAATTTTCACAAAGACATTCGAGAAGCTAATTCAATGCAAGGATTTTTCTAATTTCTAAATTGTTCAAGCATCATAATACTACTAATGAAGGCATTGAATTGTAAGCATGACTAAGTCTACTTACAAGGCAAGATTCTCTATGTAAAATGCAATCCTTTATGCTCTAACGACCTAAGTATTCACAAATGGATGCAAACTATATGCAAAATTTTGAAAACAAATTGAAAATCTTTCTGGATTTTTGATTTTTTTTTTGTTTTTTTATAAATCATAACTATCTACAATGCATGACTCAAGTATGGCAAAAGGAAAACATCAAAATGAAAATGAGCATTACTTCCAAGGCTCCTCCCCAGAGTTAAATTTCACCGTCCCGGTGAATTATAAGTTGCGAGATTTACCTCAAAAATAAACAAAGAAAAACGAAAATATAAGATGGTATTCACAATGGTTGTAGGTTGTACCTCTTTCTTTTATGGTGAGCTTGGTGTGGTGGATTCTCTCCTCTTCGTCATTTGCTTGTAGGTCTTCATGTTGGGGTCGTTCCTTATGTGCTCTTTCATCTCCACCAAAGATATTAGAACCTCCACGACTATTAGGGTGTTTGCTTGGGCAATGCTTCCTTAGATGTGTCCTCTCCCCAACTCCTCATGTCTTGGTTGGCTATGTGCCCCCAATGAGTTGCCTCCTTAGGTCTTCAATGTCACGGTTCACCTTTTCCTCAAATGCTCTCAACATTTAAGTTCCTACGACTGGAAGTACCTTCATCAACATTTGAACTTTCCCCATGCGAAAGCCAAACATAGTAATTTGGTATGAAACGTCTATTAAATAAATATCTCTTCACGTTATCTATAGAGATATACTTCTCATTCCGACATTTTCGACAAGGGCAGAAGATTTTACCGTTCTCTTGCGATATGGGGTTACTAGTTACCTTGTAAATGAATCCCCGCAGACCATCACGGTACTCTTTTGTAACTTCACTGGTATATGGGTCCCTATGTCGATACATCTATCCTCGCAAGGCGAAAATTTCGTGCTCCGAAACCGACATTTTTTTTTGTTTTGTTATTATTATTTTTTTGGAATTGTGATTTGGTGAAGATTATGGGAGGGTGGAGGGCAGTAATTTTAAAAAAAAATTGCTAATGATTTGCTTGGAAATTGCGAAAGCCAGGTTAGCTAGAGAATTGCTACGAATTTGCTAGGAATTTGCGAGTGAAATTTCCCTCGAAAATATTAGTTACTCTTGTTAAAAATGTTTATTTTCATAAATTTGAGACCACATTGCGAGGGAAAATATTTCTCTCACTCTTTAGTCGCAAACCCCTCGCAAATATGCAATAGAAAAGGTCAGTCACAATTTACTCGAAAAATTTGCGACCAACTTGCGAGTAAAACGTTTTCACTCACTTATTACTAGCAAACCACTACAACATACACCTGTGCGCTTGCAGTGTTATCTCGGACGAAAACTGAGATATCAGTCATCCCTTGAGTAAACCCTAGATCTTTTCAAAGGCAGAAGCGGAAAAGTCTCAGACCCGCCCGGAGCACCAGAGCTAGAAGACAGAGAGACGTTAACAACAGGAGGCGCGAGTTCCAGAAGTTTGGCCCTAGCCGCGAGGGCCTTGGCCAAACAAGAAGACAGAGGAGCCCCAGAAGAAGTTCTTCTATCCATAACTACCATTCAAGAAAACCGCAATGTCCCTAAATCAGCAATCGGCGACTCTACACTAAACGGAATAGTAATTAGAAGACGAAAACTTACCGGAATTGGAGAATCGTCGGTAGCGTGAAGGAGCGGTGAAGAAGAGAGAGACATGAAATGACAAGAGCGATGGAAGAAGATGACCAAGACTCTTTGCTTTCCCTCTTATTTAACCTTAACGGTAATGGGTCGGAAACGAAAAGAGAAGCCCAAACATCAGCCGTAAAATTCAAGCCCAAGAGTTCATCTAAAAGATACGGCCCGCTAGCGCTAATGAGATTCACTAAAGATGAAGTCACAGCAGCGAAGAACTAGCGATGCCAACAAGATCCATGGCTAAAATTGTACACTATTTCTTTATTTTTACAAAGTCGATCCCAAAACTAAGGTATGAACCAAAATCTCTTAAGACAGGATCTACTCTTCAAATTCTACAAGTCGAAAATGAAGAGTGGGGGCAACTGTTAGGGGTAATTTTATTCCCTTAGAGTCCGGCCATAGCCTAGACCAAGAAAACATGAATAAACCCCCTAGTTGTAGGTGCAAACCAAGGCCATAACCAAGGACACCACCGCCAAGTCGAGGTTATAGCCGAGGTAGGAAGGATATCCCTTTAGTCAGTCTAAGATCTTAAGAGATAAGGACAAATGCCTAAATAAATCTAGGGAAATATTTCTTATTGTATAAGATAGACTCGAATATAGAAGTTATCCATAAAATATATGAAAATACTGTAATTTGAAGGCTACAAATACAAAGGGAAGAACCCTAATTCAAGGATCCGAGACTTTACACCCAAAAACACATATTGTAATCGATTCTTTTGAACATCAACAAAGAAATCGTTTTACAACTCTTTCGCTCATCTCTTTCTCCAAAAACCCTAAAACACTTAACAACTTTGTTCGTGTTCTTCTCCATCGAAGAATCACCAAAAAAACTCTCAAACACTAGTTATCGTAAAACAACAAAAGAACGCACCGGAGGCGCGAAGGAGACGATGGTTTCTGGAGGAGAGAGCTTTTGATCTAACACAATGGAAAGCTGATAAGTCCGAAATGACAGGGACTCTCCAGTTTCCCGCCTATCTAACCCTAGTTATGGTGGGCCAAAATCAAACGAGTTCAGATGTCGCTATCAAATTTCAGCCCTAGAATGCCTTGGCAAGTGGGGCCCATTAACGCTAGCAGTTATTCATCAAGGACGAAGCCTTAGAAACAAGGGCCAATGATGCTGACGACGGCCCTAGCTCTGACCGCGATTATTTAGCCTACAGGGCCAATCTTGCACTAAGGTTGAATCTAATGTCTCGTAAGAAAGAATCTACTCTTCAAATTCTACACGTAGAAAATGAAGAGTAGGGGACAACTGTTGAGGGTAATTTATTCCCCTAGAGCATAGTCTTAGCTAGATAAGGGGCTCGTATATGATTTGAATCTTAGAGATAAGGACAATTGCCTTATAGATTTATAGAAATACTCCTCATTGTATAAATAGACTCAAAACTAGAAATTATCCATAAAAGATATGCAAATACTCTTATTTGAATATTATAAATACAAAGAGAAGAACCTTAATTCAAGGATCTCGCTCCCATTACCCTAACAACACTCATTGTAATCGATTTCTTTAATCATCAATAAAAGAGTTTTTACATACTTTTGTTCTGGTTCTCTCTCCTACAAAGAATCACTCAAAAAACACTTAAACATTAACCAATATCTACAATGTTTTCTAATTTTTTAAATATAAATAAAATTTATAAATTGCCTCGTTGATTTAATTGTGTAATGTTAATTTTTTGTTTAATTTATGTTATTTCAAGATAAATGTATTTTAATCATATTTAGGAGAAATAAATCAAATATATAAAATAATCTATTAAGGATAATCATTCCTTTTAAATAAATATATTTATTGAATCATTTTTTTCTTAATTTTGCTCTTTATTAAAGAAAATATTTTATTAATTAAAATTTGTTATTAATTAAATAAATTATATTTAAAATTAATAAATTAATAAATAAAAGAATTTTACTAAGGATAATTTTAAATAAAGAAATAAATTTATTGAATATGTTTATTAATTTCTTTCTTCATTTATTAATTTTGCTTTTATTTTTAACTAAATTATTTATTATTTCTAATTTATTATTAATTAAATACTTCATCAAAAGTAACATACTAATCAGTAACATACTAATCAACTAGTCTAACTTTTAATCTGATTCATACTTGATACTTAATATACAAAATTAACAACTTATATTATTTGGTGTTGTAAAGAAATTAACGGAGAGGTTTTTAGGTATTTGCTTAATTATGTGAATCTCTTCTGATTTAGTCTTGTTTAAATTTCATATGCTTCTCATTCTGTTCTGTGCCTATCTAGGGTTTTGGGTTTTGCTTTTGACTATTTGTTTAGTTCCGTATATCAATACACTGAGAGAATCTCTCATCTGGTTTCGTTTTCATTCTTCCCTCTTATGTTTTCAAGCTTTCTCTTAATTATGGACATAATAAGTCAGTTGCATGATGAGCTTCTCTTGACAATATTGTCGTTACTTCCTACAGCAAAAGATGTTGTGGCCACGATGGTTTTGTCGAAACGATGGCAGTTTCTTTGGATGATGGTCCCAAAACTTGTATACAATGATAGCTATCAGAGCTTGGAGTCCGGAAGATTTTCTCTGTTTGTAGAGAGATCTCTGTTTCTGCATAAGGCTCATCTTATAGAGACTTTGCATTTCAAACTTGGTCATAAATGGGTTAGTGGAGATCTTCAAGGTTGGATTAGAGCTGCGGTTAAAAGCTGTTTGCATGCGCTGATTATTGAGATTGATGATTCGTCTTTGAGTTTACCAGTCGTACTTCCTTTAAGCTTGTTTTGTGGGGGTTGTAGAATGCTTGTTGCCTTGAAACTATGTAACATGACACTTGTGGATGCTTCTTCCTCAATATATTCTTTCCCATCACTAAAAAAGTTGAGTCTTAAATCCATTAAGTATCCAAGTGATGAATTTGTGAAGAGGGTTTTATCCAACTGTCCTGTCCTTGAAGACTTGGTTGTGGAACAATGTGAAGATGACAATGTGACCATTCTCGCCGTTATGGTGCCTTCTCTAAAAAGATTAGTCTTGCAAACATTAGATGAAAATGACTCTCATGGGTTTGTGATAGATGCTCCTTCTTTAGAGTACTATGACATTTTTCATTCTAATGGGTTTTGTGTCATTGAGGATAACATGACCAAGGTTGTGGATGCAAAACTTGTCTTTTGTACGTATGGGCATCAATGGAATAAGTTGGGTTCTATTACCTCACTCAAGCGCCTTTTTCTGTGCGTGCCAACCTCAAAGGTAAATAATACTATGACATGGCGTAAATCATCTCATCTCTCCTTCTGCATTCTTGAGCTTTTTCTCATTCTCTTGGTATATGCAGGATGTGTATCCTGTTGGTAGTGTTTTAAGTAGTCTTGTACATTTGAAGATATGCACATGTGAGACAGGATGGTTGAATCTACTTATGCGCGTGCTTAAAGATTCCCCTAATTTACTATCTCTCAAACTCAAACAGGTACACACATACATATACTGATATTCATCTAGTGACTTAATTTGATAAAAAGAAAGTTATTTTTCATTGTATGATTGATCTTAATTAGTGCATTTGTACTTGTATCCCGTTTATTGTCAGTGCCATTTCCTTCGATCTGACGAGCCTCGCCCGTGCTGGATTAAACCGGATTCAGTTCCTGACTGTTTCTTATCGAAGCTTGAAACTTTCAAATGGGTATATTATGAAGGATCGGAAGAAGAGAAAGAAGTGGCGGCATACATCTTAAGTAGTGCAAGCTGTTTAAAGAAGGCAACTGTTATCACCTCTGAATCATTTAAGAGTGACAAAAAACTTGAGATTCATAAGGAGTTGTTCTTGTCGTCTCGGCGTTCACCAGAATGTCAGCTTGAGTTCAGCACAAGTTATTAGTCAAGAGTCAAGTAACAACTTGTTGGTTTTTTTTTTCTTAATCTCTTATCTGTATGATTTCTACGTGCATAACTAATTGAATAATCGTTTGGTTCGGTTATCTTATGGAGCATATGCAGAAGCAATCTTATCACATTTCCTGAAAAAGAAAAACCAGTAGAATTGGTGTAGACTTGAGAAATAGTCTTCTTGTGTTCTGTTTTGAGTGGAAGCTTGGCGAACAAGGAAAGGAGCTTTAATGTTCTACTTTGTTGGTGGATTCTCGGATTGTTCCATCTTTTAGAAAAACTAGGCTAATACCCGTGCAGATTTTTATGTTCAATTTAAAAATACTTTAACTATATTATTATAGATATCCATTTATATGATATTATTGTTTAAATTGTCATGAAAATCTAATATTTAAAAGAAAATTCTGGTTTTATGCATATAAATTGTGTGATTGCATAACCAGAGTGATAAATTTGATTTGTTCTGTTTTCTGAATTTAATAAAGGGAAAAGATAAATGACCGTGGAAGAGGAAGAATATAAACTCAAAAGAAACTCATCTAAATAGACAATTTTATTGGTTTTGATTCTTATCTCAAATGATTAATATATTTTCTTTCGTTGGGGTCATACACGAGAAATTCAATTTTGTTTAGATAGAGTTTCAAGTAAATACTTTATATCTTATGTAATCCTTTAGAAAAAGATACATGATTTCTTGGTATGATCAAGTATGATATTGAAACTCACTGATCATATCTTGCTTTGATTGCAAAATTCCGCTTAACCCTAACTAATGGGTGGTAACGAAAACTAATTATATATCAATCACCCTAGAGAGCGCCACCGTTCTCATAGTGAAGATTATAGTGGTGTACCATTTTTGTGTTTGGCCTTATTGCAGAAAGCACATTAATCCATTTATTGAGTTTGAGTCATTAGACCAAAATCATAGTTCCTATATAGATATTAGCCACTTTTTTACCACAAAAGACACGAATCTATAAACCCCGCTACGTCAATTAACCTTCTAACTGAAAAAAATTTATCCAGGCAAAAGACATCAGTTTCTCACGTGGTCCACTCTTTTTCTCTATGTCATCTTCTATGTCCGACTGTCGACGTCTCTGCATGGTTGCCAAAAAGATTTATCTCCAAACGATTTCCTGTGCTACTTCTACTTGTTGTTTTCAATATTATAGGCTTCTGAACCGTCTTTGAAGTTATTTTGTCTTTAGGTTTCCTTTGGAAACAAACTTTCTAACTACATAACAACACCAAGAAAAATTAAGAAATTGCAAGTGCGTAACATCATCCAAAAAGAGTTGTTAAAGGGATTTACAAGCATTTCATTTACTTTTGGATTCTTAGATCTGTTAAAAAAAATTCACATGTTCATTGTTTGAACTCTTTCTCCTTTTCGTTTGGAAACTTATAAACAATCCTCCTTATTTAAACCAAAAAAAAATTTTGGTTTCTTTCATATGAATTTTAGACACAATTCAACTCTCGTTTAAATTGTTATTATAAACTCCTTATCTTCACTATTCGTCCTTTATTCTTCTTCAAAATTACTTGTTGAAAGGGCTAGGATGTTAAGGAGGCGACCATGTATGAGATAATTTGGTTTTTTTGTTTAATTAAACACCCGATTTAAACATAATTGTAATATCTTTTACCCTCACCAGTCACACGCTCTTCGCTTCCAACAAAAATTTCCAAACTTATCAAAACAAAATTCAAAAATCAAGTTTCATCAAGTTAGACACAAATTTTTTTTTGTCGAATAAAGATGTGAATAGATCAAAATCGTAAGACAAGCTATAATAGCTTACCGAACCATTTGCCACACTTTTCAAGCGTGATTTTTCTTGATGCTTCCAGATTTTACATATTTTTTGCAATATCTGTTGCAACTGGCGACAAAATCCCATCACAGACGCACATACAAAGGCACATACAAAGGAGCAAACTCTACAAATTAATTTTACTTCTTCAATCATATGCTTACCCTTGATCGAAAAAATTCCGTTAAGAGAAGTTGGTGAATTATACCTTGAGGATTTCATGAGCTTCGCCATTGTTATCCCCGATGCAATTGATAACCATCCTCGCAGAAACTCACGGCTATAAATCTGGAGTTACCTCTGGTTCATCGGTGAGGGGAATTTTTTCCCAAAACGTACTTGCAAAAAAATAAGAAGTAAACAAAAAAGGAAGGGATTGATATATCAGCGTCAATAATAACAAGGGAAGTTGGAAAGGCTGTATGGAAACTGAAAATCAATAATTTTAATTTTGAAGAGTGAATGATCCGTAACCAGATGCGTTATAGAAGTTCAAAAGGTTTTTAAAAAGACACGTGGCAAACTTTTGTGTGATGATGTGTCATAATTCTGGAAAGATTTGAGCCAAATTTATATATACTAGGACTATGTCCGCGCTACGCGCGGATTGGTGTTTGCGATTTTTTTGTTTTTAATATTGTTGTGTGATTTATTCCCCTAATCTTATTTAGGTGGTGTAGATGGAATTTGTTTATGTCTTATTTGCGGATGAGAGCCATTTCGTTTGCTTCATTTGTGATATGGTTTTCTGGATTTTCCTCATATAATGGTGTCAAACGATTATATAGTTTATTTTGAAAGAATGTAATGGTGAGAAATTAACTAATGTGAATATGAATGAAGTAGCAAATGATAATGTATTGAAAATAGAGAATTAAATAGTTGTTGAAAATAAAGAAGATGTTCCAAAGGAGAGGTTGAAATAAAAAACTGAATTGATGATCTTAGTTTACGGGATTGTATTTATAATAGAGGGCGCATTCATAGTTTGAATCAGTCTGGGAATATATGTAGTTGATTATTTAATCTCTATATATTATTTGAGAAGTAATTTAAAAGAATAACTTTAGATCTGTAAAGAATTACGTCAAATGTCATTATAATGTAAATATATTAAAAAAATTGATATAAATTTCTTTAAAAATAATATAGGTTTTACAAAAATGCTAAAAAATTTTGTAATTGAAAACCTAATTAAATTATCTTACCGATATCTTATTTAAGATCTCTTAATATCTTTCGCAAAATCAATCTAAAATATTTCTATTTTTTAAAATAACCAAATAAATATAAAAATTATTGATTTCCTGAAATTATTATTTTTAAAACGATATAAAAATATATTCAAAAATAAAAATATATATTTGATTATATAATATTAATATATAGTTATTTATAATATAAGAAAATCCCA
>OVAN01003631.1:4282-28406 GCA_900406275.1 Anastatica hierochuntica
GCACCACATCCTTACCTTATCTCCTTGAATCTCCATGCATTTCTTTTTGATCCTATATGCACACATGTGTAAAAACAATGGAGATAATAGGGTAGACATGATCCTTCTAATTGCTTAGGTAGTATTGAACATTTTAGGTGGTTTAGACACGACATTGAGTATCTGATTTCTCGGTGTTGGGTGTTTTGGAGGTTTAGATGGATATGTTGCATTTTTTCATGTTGTATGGGTGTTTTAAAAGTAAAAATGTCATTGATATGCAAATTTCTATCGGATTTTTGTTCTCTAAAAAAAAAAATTTATTTTCTTTTTCTTCATGTCTGGTTTAGAAATTAGCATTTGCATATTATTTTGTTGATTGGATTCACCCTGAAGTTTGCACGTATTTGGTTTACTTTTGATTGGTGGTTTGTACTTGGATAGTTAGGGGAGATGGATATTAATATTCTCTTTCTCTTATGTGATTTTGCATAATGTTTTGCATCTTGATGCCGTTTTTGATACCTGAACCACTCTAAGCCTTAGCACTAAAAGCCTTGAATACCTAGCCTAATTTCCTGATTACGAGTTTTTTGGTGAAAAAGTTTCACGCCTATATTAAATGAATGTAGAGAGTTATTAGCATGGAAGCTGAGTTTGCAGGTTCAGATTTTAGAGTATGGATGAGCTTGGGAGGTCATGCAACGATTCTTGGGGAGAATGTTCTAACTGTCGTAAGTCTATATGGTTAGTGAAAGTAGTGCAGAGTAAGGTTTTTTTATGGCATAAGATCCATTTGGTTTTCAAATTTCTTTTCCCGTGGCTTAGTCTTCGTTTCTCTTACTTGAGAACAAGCAAAGATTCAAGTCGGGGGGATTTGATGTGTTAGTATTTTAGTTGTTTTTATTACGGTTTTTACTCGAGATTCATGGTTTTTTAGAATGCATTCAAATCTCTTTGGCGCGGATTTGTGTTCTTTAGTGTTTTTACAGGAATCGATCTTGGATGTACGAAAAGATTGCATTTTGGACAGGTTTCAAGCATTGAAGGAAGTTTTCTTGAAGGCTAAAAATATCCAAACAGATGGACAAGGATCGGTCGATCCTTGTCTCAAGATCGATCAATCCTTGTCCCGTTTTACGGACCGATTTTACGAAGAACCAAACCGAACTTATCTTGAACTAGATCTCATCACTAAAACCTAAGCTCGTGTTTCCTGTATCATTATGCTATTTTCTGAGTTTTTAAGAGCAATAGAGAGATTTGTAACCTAAGGAGAAGAACCATCTTCCGTACTTACAATCCGAGAAGAATTCTGAACCTTACTCTTTATTTTTTGTTCAATACAATCATGTGTCTCTCTGAGCTAATCTGTGTTTGTTCGATTATCATGAGTGAGTAGTTTCTTGGTTGGTTTAGGGTTCTCGCATAGGGATTCATGAATTGTTGACATAAAATTGTATGATTAGGAATTTAATCAATTGGATCTTCATCTAGGATTGTTCGTAATGCATGAAATTAAACTGATCACTTAGTTTCTGATCTTAAGTTGTTTAACGCCTAGAAAGTGTTTGTTTAAATGCCTGAAAGAATCCTAAATGAGCAATTCATCTTAAGCCAACGAAAGTTGATGTTTACGTGAATAGTGAACCTATCAAACTTGTTTAGAATGCAAGATTAGAATACGAGAGTCAACGTAATTTTGTCTCGAGGTTTCTAATATATAGGGAACTGATTCTACGGAAGTAGAACAATTTTATATTAATGTTTGAGTTCAAGACAGTTTAAAACATGTTCCCTAGTCGATAATTCGAGTCTTCAATGAAATGTTTCCCTGAGAATACTCAATGTCCAACTCTTCTTTGATTGAATTACAACTCCGCCGTTGCTTGCTTGCTTTCTTTGCTTTCTTTCGATTTATTGCATCTCTTACAAGAAATCTTTTCGCTTTAGCCCGCTATTTGATCTGAAATTCTTCGTGCTATCTTTGGTCTTTGTGGATTCGATCTCAAACCACTACAACGTACTTCTGTGCGCTTGCAGTGTTATCTCGGGCAAAAACCTGAGCTATCAATTTTCAAATGAGGCTGATTCATCGTTCTGGACTAGAGCCTTCAATTTCTCAAAAGCAGCCTTGCCAGAAGGATCAAAATGAGCTCTTTCCAGAAGAAGATTTATTCCCAAATAATGAGGGGGAAGATTTTCGACCAAATTCCTTTTTTCGTCGCCATACAGTGCATGAACCGTATTTGAGGGTAGAGAAGATACCAACACCGTGAGAGAAGCTAAAATGAGATAAACCTGAGTAGAAACAAATAAAATTTGGGATTCACTGGAACTCGTCTTACCCTATGAGAGAGAAAGATTTTTTATTTTCTTAGTTTCCCTTTATATTGTTCTAAAAATAGTAATTAAATAGACGTCTTAACTACACTTGCACACATATACCTATCTACAATATATTCACAAACAAATATATGTTTGCATATGTGTATATTTGATTATATATAACATCACAATGTCTTCATCGTAGAAATAAATTAATCAATAATAGAATAAAAAAATCAATAGGTAGATATTGTGTGCGTTGTTGACGGAGCGTAGAGGTTGTGGAAGTGAATTTTTGCGTAGGAAATGAGTTTGAGAGTCCTACTTTCAAGGATTTCCACAAGAACATTTTTTGGATAACTTGAATTACCTATTTTGGGTTTTATTATTTTTCAAATGCTAGGATGAATTCTAAATAAATACATAAGACCCCTTTGTAAAGCCATGGCTATGGCTAGTAGAAATCCACGAACGAAAAGGAAAAACTCTACGAGCAACTCAAATCCTAAAATAAAAAGAAAAACGTTAAAAACATACTTGAAAAGGAAAGCACAAAAACTTGGAAATGCGTCATAACACCCACGAGTTCTCCTATATAGATAAGGATGTGTTGCAACAGGTCTCTCCAAGTAGGAGAAGATTCTCCCTCGAACTTGGATCGCCATTGTCACCATGCTATGGAAATATGAGCTTAACATGGAAGACATTAGCTGTTCGAATATATGGAGGAAGACGTATGCGATAGGCGTTGGCGTTAATACACTCTAGTATCTCGATGATACAAATTTTTCTAGCACGTAATTTATTGTACTCATGAGCTGGTAGGTGATCTTTAGTTTTAACTATCAAAACCATATCACTTGGTTTTAACTCCACTTCATGTCTACGCCTATCTGCAATTTCTATGCATGTTGCGGCAGAAACTTGGAGTTGGTCACTTGCTTGGCGATGGAATCTGAGAAATTCTTGACAAAATCAGCATCCCAACCATGAAGTCGAGTTTTGTTGGGAAGAGGAGCTAAGTCCAAGGGATAATGAGTGATGAAACCATACACGACCTGAAAAGGACAATAACTAGATCTCCTATTTTGGTATGATTATGAGAAAATTCAGCAACGCATAATTTAAAGTCCCACGGCTTAAGGTTGTCACCGACGAGACTACATAACATATTGTCCAAGTATCTATTGGTAATCAACATTTTCCCATCTGTTTGAGGGTGATACGCAATACTCATATCCAAACTAGTGCGAAGGAGTTTCCAAAAAGAACGCCAAAAATGGCTAAGAAAGCGTGTGTCCCGATCTGACACAAATGAAGTTGGGAGCCTGTGAAGACAGTCGTTTCTTGAAAAAATAAAGTAGCCACTCGTACTGTATTGGTAGTACCTTTACATGGAATGAAATGGTCCATCATAGGGAAGAGATTCACCACAATGAATATGGAGTCATTGCCATTTTGAGTTTATGAAAGAATGAGGATAAAGTGCATATTTATATTCGCCCAAGTCTGAGTTGAATCGGAAGTGCAAATATAATCATGCGTTCGAAGCTACACCTTTTGCTTGCTGACACATGTTAACGCTCATCATAGCGTTCAACATCGTGGCACAATGTTGGCCAGAAGTAGGATGGAAATACTAGTCCAAGAGTTAGATGTCCTCCAACATGTCCTTCATCGTGTTGTTATTTGATAATCTGCAAGTGTAAACTGCAATCTTGAATACATGATTGATTACCTTTGAAACTTTAACCATCATGCAACACAAAACTCTCGCCGTGTCTACTAGAACCATCTCCCAGAATTCAAGAGAACTAGAGGTATGAATAGTACAAGTCTGCAAAGGCGTAAAAACCTGATACCAATGCATGCATGGCCGTGAGAAGCAAGTGACGACCACAAAGTACATCAACTGCAAGGTTTATTTCCTAGTTAGTGAATATTAAAAGTAAACTGTTTTAGGGAAACTATCAATGTGGCGTGACGTGCTAATACCTTTGCTTTACTATCAAGATGTTTGATAACATCATGGTCAGTGAATAAAAACAAATTTTAGATGAAACAAATAATGACACAATATTTGCTAGCTTGGATGATTGCATAAAATTTGAAATCATAAGTGTTATAATGACCGCAAGCTCCCGTTATTTTTCGATATAGTAAGCAACAGGTCTTCCTAGTTGGCTCAACAAGGCTCCCATATGATAGTTTGAGTTTTCATCCGATTAAACTACTGCAAGTGCACAGACATGTACGTTGTAGTGGTTCGAGATCGAACCCACATATACCAATGATCATACGTAGAGACTATGAGTCAAAAATAAAAGTTGTAGGAGACACTAAATCAAAGATCACGCAAACAAAAAGCAAGAAAGCAAACAATAGAGTTGTAATCAATCAAGAAAAATGTTGGGCAGAAGGTATTCTCAGGGGATTCATTTAATCAATGATACATATTTGTTGTTGGGGAAACGTTTAAGAACCATCTCGAACTCAAATCACAAAGTTAGAACTAACCTACTTCTGAAGCGCTAATTTACTATGTTTAGGATCTTAGACACTAGCTTCCTTTGAGTTTGAACCCTAAACATGCATTCTAACAGGTTTAGTAAGTTTTCAAATTGCTTACACATCAGCTTACATTGGTCTAAGACCATTTGCTCATTTATCATTTACTCAGACATTTCATTGAACACTTTCGGTGCATGAAACAACCTAATATGATAAACTATATGATCAGGCCAATTTCATATTTAAGAACAATGTTAAATAAAAATTCCCTAATCTAACAACCTAACAACCACTGATTCATGAAAACCCCTATGCGAGAACCCTAAACTCAACTAATGAACTAGTCACTCATCGAAATCAGAACGACACAAGATGAATTTGAGAAAGACATGATGTATTGAAACAAAATTAAAGAGTAAAGGGTTCAAAATTTTTCTCGATAGAGTACGAATTGGAATTCGTCTCCCTTAGGTTTACAAAGCTTAAAATCTGCTCTCTTATCTCAAAATACCATAATAAAGAAATAAAATAGAGTTTGGGTGTTTTATATCTCTCCGGTTCTTTTGGTCTTCAATTTCGGTTCGTAAATCTTGTTTGCGTCGTGACATGCATTGCCCAATCCGGGACAAAGATCGTTCGATCATTGTCCTTATGTCCAGTTGTGTGCAAATCTTCAAATTATAAGGGATCGGTCAATCCCTACCTTGTATAGGTCGATCATTGTCCATTCTCGTGCATTTAAGTTGCAATGCTTGTTAAAGCTCCCAAATCGCACTCATATGTGTTCATTTTCGTATTACAAACCTATAACGTGTAAAAACAATAAAGAACACGAAATGACTCTAAAAAAAACAAATCATATTAAACACTATTTTTCTCGAATAAAACGGAATTGAAAACCCATAAATACACCTGCACCCAAAAAGTTTCAAAATCTTCTTCTTGACAACTTCAATAAGCTTTGACTTGAGTCTTCTTTGATGTTCAATGGAAGTCTTGGTCTCATCCTCCAAATTGATCATGTGCATGCATAGATCTTGAGAAATACATGTGATATCATCTAAAGAGTACCCCCAATGCTTTTCTATACTTTCTCAATTTTGAAAAAAGCAAAGCGATCTCAGCATTATTCAGATTAGCATTGACAATCACAACATAAGTAGAATTGGGACCCAAGAAAACGTACCTCAATTCTGCAGGCAACAGTTTGAGCTCGAGCTTTGGAGCATTCATCTCGCTCCAATCTGACTTCATCATGAGCTTCATAGATGTCGCAGATGGCTCTTCGAGCTTAATGTATGTGACCTACTTCTTTATTATTATCGTTGAATCCAACAACATTGCAGCCTCAGATGTGTCATCACTCAGGAACCCATACTCACTCTCAATCTGTGTCGGAGCAACTCGTAGTGGAACCTCTATGTACAACTCTTCTTCAGACTCCTCAATCACATCTCTCAGTGTCTCTACCAAAAAAGTATGTCCATCAATATTGGACTTCTTCATAGACTTCTCAATGTTGAACCTCATAGTCAACTTCCCAAGATTTAGATCAATATGACCAGTTTGCACGTCAATCATCGTTCTAGAAGTGGATAAGAAAGGTCTACCCAAGATTATATGATCCTTGGGTTCTTCTTCGAGCTCCAAGACTAAAAAATTAGTATACACATAGCCTTCTCCAAATCCAACGGGAATGTTGTAGAGAATATCCACTAGTCGTCGAATCGATTTATCTGCTAGTACCAAAGACATTCTAGTGGGTATGTAGTTAACAATATTAAACCTCTCAGACACAGACATGGCATGACGCTAAATCCAAACCCCAAATCATAAAGACATCTCTCAAATGTAAGTGGTCCAATATGGCACGGTATAACGAATGGTCCAACAATAAGCATAGAAACATCTTGTTCAAGAGTCAGCTTCTCTGAAAGAATCTCCTTCTTGTACCTCTTCAGAGATTGTACCATCTTAACTGCCTCAAGGAAAGGCAACCGAACATGTAATTCACCAACAAGATTCTTCAGTTTCTTGTACTCGTGTTCCTTTATCTTTTGACGAGGTCATGAAGGGTATGGGGGCTTGATAACATAAGGTGGGTCCTCAGCCTCCCGTCTCTTCGATTTGTCACCAAAATTAGAAACCTTCACGTCTAGACAGATATCGGTCTATCTGGGGGAAAGGATCACTCGATCCTCTTCCTTTTGTTAAGATTTGGAGTCTACGGAATTAGACATCGATCAATCCTTTTTGGGAACGGTCAATCCATGTGCCTGAAGAACATTGGACTTCTTTTATGCTTTACAAAGTGATAGGACTACAATATTTCTTGGGATTATTTTCTGATTTCCCTGGTAAAGTACCTGGCGGTGCTCAGTTCCCAACAGAAGTCTGAGCAACCTGTGTTTCCAGTATCTTCATGTGAGTGTTCAATGCTTCAAACATCCCGTTGAGATCGTTATATATGTTATCAACCTTTTGATTGATGTATGCAGCCGGCTTAGTCTGATTTTACAGCACTTGTTGTATCATCTTTTTCAAATCACTATCCTGAGAAGATGAAGATGATGCTCCTTGATTATCATTCTAATACCTAGATGGGTTGTTGCTCCTGAAGTTCTCGTATTGTTGCTGCTGAAAACCATTGTTACCGAAGTTGTTTCCTTGATTTTGATTCTTGCTCTGATACCCAAGATTGAAAACACTTTGGCTTTGATAAAAAAGCTTATTTTGGAAATTTTTCTCGTAGTTTCCCGGCCTCCAATGTAATTCACTTCAGTTTGATTATCATTGAGCTTTTCAGCTACAAACCTTTGGTACATATGTCTGATTTTTGTTCTTGGAACATCTTCCCGTCGTTCTGTTCCCCAACATAATGGACTCTTTTCTACTCTCTTGTTATTAACTCATAAAGCTTTGACTGCAAATCATTTATCCTCTTAATATCAACTGTTGAGATTCTTCTACCCCGATCACATTCTGATATACGATTCGCTTGGCTAGCTGCCATGTTCTCGAATGGAGTGTAGGCTTCTTGCTCTGTATTGGTCATAAAATTGCCATTACTAGCGGTATCCATGGCGTTCTGGTATCGTTCATCCACTTCATTGTAAAAGATATTCAGCACGTTTATGTCAGTGTATCCATGAAGTGGAAAATTTACCGTGTACTCCCTGAATCTTTCCCAAGCTTCATAGAAACTTTCAGTAGCAATCTGTCGAAAGCTTACAACCTTTTCTCCCAGGAAAGTAGACCAAGAATTCGTAAAGAAATGTCTTAGGAAAGCAGTTCTGGTCTCTTCCTAAGTGGTGAGAGATCCAGGTTCGAGAACAGTCAGCTATATAATAGCTTTATCCGTAAGAGAGAAACGAAAAAGCTTTCACTTCAAAGCGTCTTCATGTACTCCATTTGCATCAAGTGGTGTTGCATTTGGGTTCGAACCTCTCAATGTGGTGCAATGGGTTCTTGGTTGGTAACTCATGTAACTAGTTTTGTTTCACCAAATTGATGAGACTGGTCTTGATCTTAAAGTCTCTCTTGTCAATAGGAGGTGGTCAGATCCTCTTCGATCTACATAGAACACCTCTGGAGTGTCGTAGTGTGCCAAAATCAGCCTTAGTTAAGGCGGATTAGCGTCTTGCTGCCCCTCAGTTATAGCATT
This sequence comes from Anastatica hierochuntica, assembly GCA_900406275.1. Lineage (NCBI taxonomy): Eukaryota > Viridiplantae > Streptophyta > Magnoliopsida > Brassicales > Brassicaceae > Anastatica > Anastatica hierochuntica. The sequence continues at coordinate 12,765 of OVAN01003631.1, forward strand.
GTTTCAACCCACAGCAAGTGGATTCTGTCCTAGATGGACTCCAAGAAGTAGAGGATTGTCCAGTATTTGCAAGTTATCCGTGTTATCACCCATTCTATCTTCAAATTCATAATCCAAGTTTCTCTCAAGTAACTTCTTTTTCTTCTGTTGCCTTCATAAGCGACCAATTTCATGCTCGAACTATAGTATATTAGTTGATCCTTGGCTCCTAGTATGAAGCTTGTTCATGAACCTGCAATCACACAAACAAATAAGAAAGAAAAGTGATTAAACAACATAAAAAAGATAGTCGTAGACTGCTATGACCCAACGCTCTAAGATGAACAAATGGTCCCCACGGCAACGGCGCCATAAAACTTGATAGCTCGAGCTTTCACCCGATTAAGCTACTGCAAGCACACCGATATATACGTTGTTGTGGTTTAGGATCGAATCCACAGAGACCAATGATCACACGTAGAGACTATGAATCAAAGACGGGTTAAATTGAAAAGTAAAAGTTATAAATCGAAGATAAAGCAAACAAGGAGTTGTAACCAATCAAGAAAAATGTTGGGCACATGGTATTCTTAGAGGATTCATTTCATCAATGATGAAGATTTTTTGTTTGGCGAAACGTTTAAGAACCATCTCGAACTCAAATCACTAAGCTATAACTAACCTACTTCCGTAGCGCTAATTCACTAATGTTTTACGATCCTACACACTGATTCTGTTGAGTTTTGAATCCTAAACATGCATTCTAACATGTTTGATAACTTCACAAATTGCTTAAACATCAACTTTCGTTGGTCTAAGATAATTTTCTAATTTAACATTCATTTGAGCCTTTCATCGAACACTTTCAGTGCATGAAACAACCTAATATCAGAAATCGGTGATCATGTCGATTTTAGCTTTAAGAAAAATGTTAAACGAAGATCAATTGATAACTCTCAAATCTAACAACCTATTAATGTTTGGCTCATGAATCTATACGAGAACCCCAAATCCAACTAATGAACTACTCACTCATTAAAATCAGAACAACATAAGATAAATTTGAGAAAGATATGATGTATTGGAACAAAATCAAAGAGTAAAGGGTTCAGAATTCTTCTCGATAAAGTGCAGATTGAAATTCGTCTCCTTAGGCTTACAAAGCTCAAAATCAGCTCCCTAATCTCAAAATATAATAATAAAGATATAAAACCGAGTTTGGGTGTTTTTATATCTATATAGTTCTTTTGATCTTCAATTTTGGTTTGAAAATTTGGTTTACATTGTGACATGGATCGCTCGATCCGGGACAAGGATCGGTCGATCCTTGTTCTTCTGTCTAGATGTGTGCAAATCCTCAAATTACAGGGATCGGTTGATCCCTACCTTGGATCGATCGATTCTTGTCCATTCTCGTGCATTTGAAGTTCCAATGCTCGTTAAAGCTCCCAAATCGCATCCATATATGTTTTTTCTGCATAACGAACCTATAACATGTGAAAACAATAAAGAACAACAAATGACTCCAAAAAGAACCAAATACATATTAAAACATCATTTTCTCAAAGAAAACGTACGTAAAAACCCATAAATCCAAATACATCACCATCCCATAATTAGAAGCATCACAATTGAGCTCAAAAGTTTCTGAAAAATCAGGTAGTATGAGAGCAAGAGCTGAAATGAGCAAATTTTCAACTGATACAAATGCCCCAGAAGCTCAAATGTTCCCTTTTCAGGCAGTGAGTTATAGGTGCCATAATGCTATTAAAGTGAGGAATGAGTTGCCGGTTAAAAGAAGCTAAACCGTGAAAGCTTCAAACCTCTATTAGTGTTTTCAGCTCTTTCCATGATCGTACTGCTTCTACCTTGCTTTTTTCGACAACAAGTTTATCTTTGTAGAAAATATTTTCCAAAAGCAGGACATGATCGACACCAAATTCGCATTTTGTTCGACCACAAACAGTTGCTCATGTCATAAAACAATGAGTACATCACGAATGTGTTGGAGATGTTCTTCACACGTGGAATTGAAGATTCAAAATATACAACGACAAATTTGCCAATAAACGACTGAAAGCTTGATCCATCACACGCATAAACGTGTTAGGGGAATTAGAAAGACCAAAAGGCATGACTAGCCATTCAAAAAATGCTTCTTAAGTCTTGAAAGAATTCTTCCATCCATCGCCTGGTTTGGTTTGAATTTTGTGATAGCGACTCTTTCAAGATTGGAAAACATAGTGCTCGTTCCTATTTGGTCCAATAAGTCGTCTAAACATCGAATATGAAAGCGACACTCGACCGTCATTTTGTTAATATCCCAACTATCAACACACATCCTCCAAGAGCCATTTTTGGATTTAAAAAGGTGGGAACCACACATGGGCTAAGACATTCACGAATATGTCCCTTAGCGATGAGGTCCTCTACTTGCCGCCGTGATTCCTCGTGTTATTGAGAACTTATTCGGTAATCAAGTCGATTCGGTAAGGCACTTCCGGGTACTAAATCGATTTGATTTTCAATCTCTCGAAGAGATGACAAACCCATTAGAAGTTGAGGATGAAAAACATCTTGAAATTCGGCACTAAGATATAAAAATTCAATAGGTGTAAAAACTTACAAGGAGCATCAGCCAATGTGGGTATAAAGCAAAATAACTCCTCCACCATGACTTATTCTTGTTTTAAATTGAGCTCGTGAATATAGAATTGTTGTTTTAGGTGTGATTGTTTGTGTATTAGAAACCTCGATAACTTACTCTTGTTTAGATAATGAAAGTGTGATAGTCTTTGGAGCTGGAAGGAGAACAATCTTCGCACAGTAAAAAACAAAGCTATAAGTGTTCTTCTTCCCACTATGATAAACATCATGATCATATTGCCACGACCAATCTAAAATCTATTGGCTAACATCCATCGGGGATACATCGCAATAGGTGGAGTCTTTGTAAAATGGCTCAATGGAGAAATGAATCGGCGCACAATGAGTTATCTTAACTTCTGCTCCATTGTTAATCCATACCAATGTGTAAGGTGTCAAGTGATCTTTTTTGGAGGCCAAGCTTTTTCACAGCTTCTTCGAAGATAGCATTGCGTGAATTGCCTGGATTAATCAGAAAACTGCAGAGCTTACCTTTTATTATGCAGGTAGACTTGAACATATTTGTCGCTGTCATGGTTCCTCATAGCCAACATGAGCCAAGCATATGTGACAGAGCATAAGAGCTGAATCGTGCATATCCCCTTTCATATGAGTTTAAATCAACCAATCTCTTCATCGTCTAGTAGTTCGTCATTGTTTTCATGTTCCTCTATGAATAGGCCTCAATGTTGTTGGTGAGGGCACGCAGTTAAACGGTGTCCTTTTCCTCCACAGGCATAACATTGCCAGGCTGTCGGTCGAGTTAAGCATCTCAACTGTGTGTCATCCACAAAAGTTGTAGTTCGATTCGTCGTGCTTCCTTTAGGTGTAGATTCAACATTGTCATGAGGTTGAGGATACATATCTGTGATGGGGGTCAAGGGGAGGAGTCATGTTTCATTAAGTGACGAACTTTCCACTTGGATAACTACTTTGGCTTTTTTAAAAAGATGCAACACGATGATGAGATTTTGCTAGCATTGTAGGATCAAATTGTGCTACATAATTTTGTAGTTGAGGTTGAAATCCTCCGATAAAACATGACACTAGTTGTATATGGGGGTAGTTTAGCTCGTTGCTAGTTAACAAAACTTAAAACTCCTCTAGTGTTCATAAACTGTGTGTGAGGCTTGTCTAAAGTTTTGTAGCCTTGTAAACATTGTTTGATCATAATATAAAGAGAGGAATTGTTTATTCAAGAGTTTTTAAAAAATTTCCCAAGAATAAACTCATCTACTACCTTCACTAGCACAATTAGCCTTACGTTGTAACCACTATGTATATGCACGACCATGAAACTTGGTTGCCACTAATAAAAATTGTCTATCCGATGAACCTGTTTGAATTTGAACACTTTTTAAATAGCAAAAATCTAATCTAACATATCGTCCCAACGAACACTACCTTTGAACTTTGAGATATCGATCTTCAAACCCAGCTCCCAACGTCGTTCGTTGTTACCTTGAAACTTTTTGTTCAACTCGCCACTAGGCTGACGTTGATGTAAGTGATGTTGTTGTTCCTGTTGTGGGTTGACGCCAAGCTGAAGATTGTTGTTGGTATCACCGGCTTTCTTGTTATGGTTATAAATAATATTTTGATTATTGACTGTTGTAGGAACCTGATTTTAAATGAGAGTTTCTTTTAATTATTGAATTGGTTGAACTATGGTTACTTATATGCTTTCTTACATCACTAGCAAAATATTACATAATGTTGCCCAACGGAAGCTGCGTATGTCTCATCGGCCATGGATTTGCCTTTTGATGGTTGTAACATGAAACATGATATTTTGAATCTGATACCAATCTTACGGAGCGGAAAGGTTATGGAAGTGATTTTTAATGTAGGATATGAGTTTGAGAGTCCTATCAGGATTATGCACAAGAAAGCTCTTTGGGTAACTTTAGTTACCTCCTTTTAGATTTTTATTGATCTTTTTTCCAAAAATTATCATGAATCCTAAACAAAGACCTAAGACCTTTTATATACTCATGTATATGGTTATTAGAAATTCTAAAAATAAAACTCTAAGAGCAACACAAATCCTAATAAGAAATGGAAAACATTAAAAACACACTTGAAAAAGGAAAACACAAAATAGAGAACACGTCATAATAGCCACGGGTTATCCTATACGGATAAGGATGCACTACATTAGTTTTTTTTGCATGTTTGCAGCGGTTTATCTACGATTAAGCTATAAAAGTATAGTGGTTTAGAGAAAGCCAAAACTCTATAATTTATGGCAACTTTTAAAACACAACAATGTGATTCTGGTAAAATGTTGCATAGCAATTTGCGGCAAAGTTCCTTATAGTATCGATCTAACTATATGTATTTTTTATTGTTGTTTGTTGCATATTTATTTTTTTTTCCAATGTTTTTCTTTATATTTATTTATCTGCTTCTAATATTTTTATTACTTTTTTTATCAAAAAAGTAACATAAAGTTTAACATTTAGACTAAACTAAAAATGCGAATAGAAGAGAAGCAGAACAAATTTAATTAAAAAAATTTTTAAAAAATTAGAAAAAAACTAAAGCATAAACAAAGGTCGTCAATACAGAAAATGTCATTTCAATCTTATCTTTATACACGACAAAATTGAATTAAAATTTCTCGACACCAATTTCTTAAGGTAATTTTTTGGTAAAGCCTTTGTACCACTATTCAAATAAAAATAAGTGCAAGGCAAATGAACGAGTAAGGTAGTGCTTTATTGATAGTATAAAAACAAGCAAGAACTACAATAGAAAAGGATCAAGAACCCTAGGTCTATTGTAGCCGCTTTGCCTCAGTAGAATGTGTAGATGTGTAGATCTTCGTACTTGTCGATATTAGGGTTTGTATCTCCATATATATAGTAGATCGTAGATGGATAAGTATAGATATCCCTTAGATATCCCCTCTATATCTTTTAAATTCGTGGAGTTAAAGAGAATCTCGAATATAAGGAATATTTTCATATATACCCGGGTGATTCTTCCTTCTTTGGCATTGCTTCGTGGATAAAACCATTATGGTTTCCCAGAGTAATAGTTACCAGGCACAGTAATTACTGTGTATATTTGACGTATTTTGCACACAATTTGATAGTGGATTCCATGTCGTTTCAAATCCTAGTATTTTATTGAAGAGTGTGAGAAAAATCCTTGCTATTCTTTATAACCTCTTCTTTGATCAGAGACGAAACTTCATTGTTTCTTCAACTTATCTTCTCAGAAATTCGATTGATTCTTCAAGATTCTCAATTTCCATATCATTTGTCTCTGATCTCTAAATCGGTATGTAGTTGTCTCTTTCTCTTCTTTGTTTTTTTAATCGGCATTAGGGTTTCAGTGTTCACTCTTCTAACAGATATTCCTTTTCTCTGTCTTTCTCATAAGAAGATGTCGAAACGTTATGCTCCTGATTATTTTACTCAATACTTGTCCTATACCGCAGTCAAGAAGAAGTGTTCGGAGGACTCGAACTTCGACGATGAAAAAGATCGGCGTCTCGTGGAAGTTGCTCCACCGACGCCACGTGTACCTGGGGCGATGCGAATCCCTCTTCAGCTCAACGGGAATACAAATAGACGGTTGCCCTGGGGGAAATTATTGTCCTCGTTCTTCATGATTAGGCTCTGAAGGCCTGAGGAATAAGGTGGTGTTCCCCACGGATATGGTCACCTTTGGGGGCTGCAACGTTTCCTCTGCTCTTACCAAGGTGCAAGCGGACTTGCTGAAGGTAAGGACCGATTATTTCATCCTTATTCCATCGTCACTGATTAATCTTCTGGTTTGCTGAGTGTTTCATCTTTGAGTTTCAATGATGCAGACCAAGTCTCTTTGCCATCACATTAAAAAAATAATCGTTGCTAGCGCAAACAGGGGGGAGAACACGAGCCAAGGACAGCTAACCAAGAAGCATTGGAATGAGTTGCTTGCTTCCAAGAAAGCTGTCAAATCCCTGACGGCGGAGCTGACCAAATCTTAAGAAAGAGGGGAGAGCTTGGAACTCAACGCTACCCTTCGGACTTCTGAGGTGGAGCAGCTGTGGAAGGACAAGAAGGAATTGCAGGAGCAAATTGCAACCCTTTAGCAGATAATGTCCACCCATCTCGAGGAGACAGCGATGGCAGTTTATGCTGCCAAGGTGGAGGCATGTTGTTCCCTCATGAGGGAATGGTACTTGAGGTAGACCAACGCCTGGAGGCCCGCACAAGAGTTGAGGAATTATCATTTTGTGGTGGCCAACGAGGCCGCACTTTGAGGGTTTCCACAGCCAAATTTCAAGGACAACATTTCCCTGCTCGAGCCGGATGTAGTCGAGCCAGTGCCTCGAGCAGCGATCAGAGAGGGAGTCGTAATCAGGGAAACTCCTGGCACCGTGGTAGATTCCAACAGAGCGGGTCTCATTGTCAGTAGGAGGAAAATGATGAGGACAAAGGTAGAGGGATAACCATCTACGAGCCTTCGTCCGATGAGGACGATTAGGGTTCGGGCGAGCGTTTATCAGAATCACCAGTAAAAGATGACTTCCTTGGCTTTGTCTTTGATTGCTGGTAAAAGCAAAACTGTTGCGCTTGTAATTGTATTCTTTCTTTCCTTTGCGTATGTATAGCTGACCTTGGTTGTAAAACCAATTCTCTTCTTTTGTTGTATTTGTTGGGTCTAAGACTTGATCGTCATGTTGAATTCCTTGGGCACGAGCCTTATTCTTTTGTTGAATGCATTCTTTGAATTTTCGTTCGCGTTTTTCACTCTTGTGTTGAATGTTGACTGTAGCAATGGAGAAAAATCTCTGATATTCAAGGTAATCCTTAGTAGAGTTCCTTCCTGGGCATATGACCAAGGTGAGGCGAGGGTTTAGCTCTTTGAGTAAAAATTGGAAAGAGAGGAGAATTTTTCCATGGTTTGTGATCAGAGTCAATTGTTGGTCGGGTGAACTTTTTGTAGAATCGTAGAGTTTTCCTTGATCCTTAGCCAAGTTCGTTGAAGGAAATTCATGACCAGAGTCATTTTTTCGAATCATAGAGGTTTTACCTTAGTGCTTCACTAAGGTTTATTGGAGGAGATTTTCTCCTTGCTTTATGATCGGGGTCATTAGAATTGTAAAGAACCTTTCGTTGGTGTTGAACCAAGGTTTGTTGAAGGAAATATACTCCTTACTTTTTTCATGACCAGATTCTTTTGTAGAATCGTTGAAAGCTTTCCTTGGTTTATGACCGAAGTAATTTTATAGATAATTCATAATCGGAGTCATTGCGTCAAACGTGGGCGTTTGCCTTGGTATGACCAGAGTCATATTCTTTTTTGTTGCACTCTGCTCCTCATGGAGTGCCACTCTAAGCTTTTTTTTTTATTGCACTCTGCCCCCTCGTAGTAGGCCACTCTTAGCTTTTTTTGTTGTTTCACTCTATCCCCACGTAGAGGGCCACTCTTAACTTTTTTGTTGCTCCACTCTGCCCCCTCCTGAAGGGCCACTCTCAACTTTTTTTTGCTGCACTTTACCCCCTCATGGAGGGCTACTCTCAGCGTTGTACATGGTAAGACTACTGGGATAGTTGCATTCCAAGTCTTCCACTTCCCACAGTTGGGTAAGCAGGGTTTTGGAGCATGCTAGTGATCAGTTAGCATACTTATCCAGGTTTGCCTTTTTTTGCATTTTAAGCATTTCATACTCTTTTTCCTAGATATTAAGTCGAGGCAGCACTCTGCCCCCTCATGGAGGGCCACTCTTTGCCTCATAGTGGATTGTTCCTGCATGAGGTAGTGTCGATTGTTGAAATTTTCCTGGTGACCGTTGCGTGTTCGTTGGTTTTCCTAATTGAACTTAGAAAATACTTAGTTGAGCATATTCCTTTATTAGTGAAGTTCCATGGTGTATAAATAGAAAAGTAAATTGATGATTTAAAGGCGGATATGAAAAGAATACGAATGACCACGCGAGCTCTGCTAGAAGTAGTAAGTTTTGAGATGCAAGGCGTTCCAGTTGTTTGTCTGGTTCTTTTCGTGCAAATTTTGAAGTATGTAGGCTTCGGACCTGCGTACCTCGACTATCTTGTAAGCTCCTCCCATCTAAGTGCGAGCTTCCCAGCTGCTTTGTCGCGTTTATTGTGGAAGGTCTTGCGTAGGACCTTATCTCCTACTTGGAAGGTCTGTGTTCTCACTTTGTGATTGTAAATCCTATCCACTTTTTGTTGGCAGCCCTAGTTACGGATCTAGGCAACTCCCCTTTTCTCTTATAAGAGATGTAGATTCAACGCGACCAAGTCATTTTGTACATCTCCCAGGTGCTTCGTGTGGATGATTTTCACACAGACTTCCATGGTTGCAACTGCTTCCATCCTGTAGACTAAGGAGAAGGCGTCTCTTCGGTGTCGTTCTTTGTTGTGGTCCTATAGGCCCATAACACCCTTGGTAGCTCTTCGACTCAACTTCCCTTGGCCTCGTCTAGTCGGTGTTTAAGGATGTTGATTATTTTTTGTTGGTGGACTCGGCTTGAACGTTAGTTTGGGGATGCCATGGTGTCGTGAAATTGAGCTTTATGCCCTAGTTAGAGCACAATTTTTTAAATTCCTTGATGGTGAATTGGAGACCATTACCACTGACAATCTTATAGGGAACTATGAACCTGGTGATGACGTTCTTCCAAATGAACCTCTTGATTTTATAATCGTTGATCTTGCTCAAGGCTTCGACTTTGACCTATTTGGAGAAATAATATGTGCCCACCAGTAGAAAACCTTTCTAAGATAGTGCCTCAGGTAATTTTCCTATGATATCCATACCCAACTTCCAAAATGGCCAAGGCAAGCTGATGGAGTTTAGAGTCTCATGAGGCGGCTTGGATACTTGCGTATGTTCTTGACAGTTATTACAGTAGCGAGCCATCCTAATCGCATCCGCTTTACATCATAGGCCATTAATACACTAATCTCCATGCTTTCTGAGACATACTTCTTACTCTAGAGTAAGAACCACACTCTCCTCCATGTAGTTCCCTCAAGAAAAGTTATGCATCGTCGGGTGTGACGCATCGTAGATAAGGTCTGGAGAATGATCTTCGATGAAATTTGCCACGGATCAGATAAAATCGTGTGGTTTGCCTTTTGATTCGCCTGCACTCGTCGCACATATCAGGTAGCGTATCTTTTTGTAGATAGTCAGTGATAGGAGTCATCCGATTCCGCTCTTCTTGGACTCTCGCTACTTGAAGTTTCAAGGGATCCTCCCTCGTGGCGGGCCAGTAAAATACTAATAGAGGGATGTTGAGTTCCTTCTTTATTTCAAGGGTAGATCTCAGGTTTGCCAATGCATCAACATGCGTGTTCTGATCCCAAGGTATTTGTGAGAGATAGCAGCGTTAGAATGAAGAAGTCAACTCCTTGAAGATACAAAGGTAACGGATCATGCTGATGTCTTTTGCTTGATAATCTCCTTAAGTTTGATTGACGATAAGCTGTTAATCGTTGAATATCTTTAAACTCCTTACTCCGAGATCTTTGGCAATTGTCAACTCGACGATTAAGGCTTCATACTTTGCTTCATTGTTTGTGGCTTTGAAGGCATGATTTAAGGTTCTAGATGCCACATCTCTGTTAGGGGATACAAGGACTATCTCTAATCAGGTTCCTCTTATGTTGCTAGAACCACCGACATAAACATTCAATTCTTTCTCTCCAAATTTTTCCTTGTGACACTCGATTTCTTCTTGTAATGATGGTTCCATAGTGGGTGCAAACTCGAAAATAAAGTCGACAAGCACTTACGACTTGATGGCATTAGGGGGCCTGAAGATAACATTGTATTCTCCCATCTCTATTACCCACTTGGCCAATCTCCCAGACAGTTGGGGTTTATAAAGCATTGCCTTAATAGGCAACGATGTTATCACTATCATTAGGTGCGTTTGGATATATGGTTGAAGTTTTCGTGCTGCTAAGATCAAGGGTATAGAGAATTTCTCTACGTAGTTGTACCTGGCATCGGCATCTAGCAAAGATTTGTTAATGTAGTATACCGAGTTTTTTTTTGCTCCATTCTTCTCAGACCAAGACCACGCTAACAACGTGTTCAGACACGGCTGGGTATAATAACAATGCTTCGCCATCCAAAAGCTTTGACAGCAGCGGTGGCAGAATGAGGTTCTCCTTTAGGGCGGCTAGCGCTGCTTTGCACTTTGTGTTCCATACAAAATCCTTGGGCTTCTTCAGTGGCACAAAGAAGGCGTGTGATTTATCTGAGAGACAAAAGATGAATCTTCTCATAGCCTCCATATTCCTTGTTAACGTCTGAACCTCCATAAGATTTTGTGGAGAAGGGATAACGTGAATAGCCCTTATCTGCTTGGTGTTAGCTTCTATTTCCAGGTATGTAAAAATGTAGCGAATGAATTTTCCAGAGCTGACTCCAAACACTTGTTAGGGTTGAGTTTCATGTTGTACTTCTGCAGGGTGGAGAATTCTTGCTGAAGGTGTACGATATGATCCTCAGCCTCCAGGGATTTAACCAACATGTTATCGATATAGACCTCCATAGTTTGCCCAATTTGACTCGTAAACATCATATTTACCAGACGTTGATAAGTTGATATTACATTCTTTAATTCGAAGGGCATCACCTTGTATCAATAGATGCCCTTGCAAGTCATCAAAGTCGCCTTCTCTTGATCGTCCATATGCATCAGGATTTATTTGTAACCATTGAACGCATCCATAACCTCATCAATTATGCCCCTCCATGGCGTCAACTACCTTGTCAATGTGAAGAAAAAGGAAAAGATCCTTGGGGCAGGCCTTGTTAAGATCGGTGAAATCGATGCAAACTCTCCGCTTCCCGTTCTTCTTCTGGACTACTACCACATTGGCCAGCCAATCAAGGTATCATACTTCCTTTATGAATTCTGCGTTGAGCAGATTTTGCACTTCGTCGTTGATGATATCATCACGCTCTGGTGTAAATTTTCTTCTCTCCTACCTCACTGGGGGTAATGAGGATCTACTTGTAATTTGTGCGCGATGATCACTAGGTCGATCTCGGGCATGTCGTCGAGGGTTCATGCGAAACAATCGTAGTTGAACCCCAAGAATTCTATATGCCTTCGAAGTATCTCTGGAGGCAGGCGAGAGCCTATTTGAGATGTTTCCAGGGTAAATCGTCCAGTTGTTTAATCTCGGGCTCCTCTATGTTCTTCTCAAGGGTGACTCCTTTCGCTCCTTGCTATTTGGGACTCCCTTGATAGTGGTCTGGTAGTACGACCGTGCATGTTCCTGCTCTCCTCTGCTTTCTTTCACTCCCCAAGGGGTGAAGAATTTGATGTTTGATGCATGGTAGATGGTATTGTTTTCATGTCGTGGATCCGTGGTCGTCCTATTATTGCATTATAGGAAGACGCGCAATCGATGATGAGGAACTTGGTTGGTATGTTCTACTATAGCATTGTAGGAAGACGCACAATCGATGACGAGGAACTTGGTTGGTCTGTATAGCCTTCCTGCGTAGAGTGGAAGTGTGATCTCTCCTGTTGTTTTCTTGGCTTCGCTGTTAATTCCAATCAACGTGTTCACTTTCTTCACCATGGCGCCTTCCTCTGTCTCCAAAGTGGAGAGTGCCCTTGAAAATAGTATATTTGTTGAGATTCTGCCGTTTACTAATATTCTTTTCACTAGACAGCTCGCGATGGTTAAGGTGACAACTAGCGCGTCGTGATGGAGAATTGATTTTCTCATCGCTTCGAGGAAAGGGAAACTCATCTCTTCCTTTCGATTAATTTTTGTTGTTGATTCTTCTAACCAAAGCATTGGGGAGTACATCGAGTGATGATCGTGGTGAATGTGCGGTTGACCTCCTCCACGGGTGAACCGTCGGTAATGGTGTGGATGAATTGGCCGTCTTTGAAGGCTTGTTCAACTCTGCTCATCATCACGTAGTTTCTGGCTTAGCCCCTTCCTTTTAGCGCCTTGGGCAGGGGCCTTTGTGTTACTACGAAAAACAAAGATAAGAGAAAGGGTAAACAATCGAGAAAGGTAGTGCATTATCCTTTTATATATTAAATCAAAATACACATAAGTGAAAATTGCTTATGTGTCACTCATATAAGAGCTTTCAATATTAACCTTATAATTTGATTGGTTGAAAGATTTAGATTTTTAATTTAATTTTGATTTAATTAATTCATCTCTAAATAAAAAGTAAATCATGAACTACTTAAACTTATTTGTCAGACATCATTCTTAAATCAACAATTCTTAACTATATTGCCAAACATTAGATTATTCTATTTATATGTAAATTTCTAGGTTATCATATAATATACATTCAAATTATACAATAAAATATATATTTAAATTTACCTAAATAATATATATTTTCTAAGTAAAAATATGCATATAATTTAGAAAATTTATGTAATATTTAAAAATTTAAATTTTTTATTAGATTATCATATAATATATAGGTCTAAATTATCACATTTTAATAATTGTAGGAATTAGATTATCATGAAATAAAATATATAAATTTAAGCCACATCTTTGAATTATCAAATTTTTAAGATGAAATAAAATATACAAATTTGATCACCATCTTTAAATTATCATATATTTGAAAAATATATACATTATAAATCGGAAAACTGTTATGTACATTATATATGTGTGAGTTTAAGTATTATTTTTAATATAAATCACATACACCATTTTATTGGATATAACATATTTTAAACATTCACGCACATAGCACAAACATATATTTTTAATAAAGTCATAAAAGTATATTAGTGTATCAAGTTATATAATACTAATAAAGTAAATCATTTTCTTTCTTTAGAATACGAAATTATAAATTGCCTTGTTAACTTTCCTTCTTTAGGTACAAATATATTAACTTGAATAGGAAAGAAGTCATTACCTCCATTAACTTTAATTGATTTATTATTATTGCCAAGTATTTTTTTCTTTTTAGGTATGAATTTATTAACTTGAGTGGGAAAAAAAATCATTTCCTCCATTAGCTCATAATTATAATGCATTCAACTTTAACGGTTTAAGGACATATTCTATAAATCCGATTAACAAATTTGGAAAAGGGTAATCAGTCATTGGGATAACTTTGAAAATAATTATTAAAATGCTTTGACTTCCAAGATTATTGAAATGTATAAATATGGATGGTTGTAACATATGAAAACTGCAAGATCTAACTTATCATCTACCAACTAAAAAAATCACCCGATGTTGTTACTAAAAATTGATCTCATCAACGATCTTGAACCATCTCTACGTAGTAATTGGAGCATAAACGCGAAAGTATTTCGTGTTTGGCGTCAATGTTTTCATCTAGTGAAACTCGTGAGGCTGTTTTAACAAATCAAAAAGTATATTTAAATGTCTATATTTTGTATATAACTCTTTCTACTTTAATATTGCATGCACGTTGATATACTTACTTGCATGCACATGATAAAATTTAATCTTATGTTGTACACTTATGTTATATATGAGTAAAATTTGAGCGAAGATTATATCTTTATTAGGTTATCAAAAATGGTTTAAACATAATTATTATAACAACATGGTCTTTGTTGTACATATATTATTTGTTATTCATAACTTTAAATTCAACATAATTTGTTTTAGGGTCATAAAATACATGCTATGGTCCTCTCAATATGCAACGGTCCTCTCAACATGCAACGGTCCCCTCAACATGTTTTTGTGTCAATTCACAAGAGAATGATGTTAGTCGGTTCTTATAACTATAACCTATTTATAAAATAATGTTAGTTGAGTTGATTGGGTAAATTAATTAAAAAAATGCATGAACATCTTATACCATTTTATTTTATATTTTGAATATGTATATTAATTCATTTTTTTATAAAAATATATATAATATGTATCTCGAATTATAAATTATTTTGAATCAAAATCATCTTATATCAATTTTAAAAATTATAGATCATAAAATATTAAATATTTAATGCTATAAATAAATAGAATTGTGGAATTTTCCTTTTACAATGATAAAAATTTTTATAGAAAGTTAATATATATATTTGATGGAAAAATTATTCCTTATTTAAAATAAAGAAAATTTTTTGTATTAAAAACTGTAAATATATTAATTCATATCAATTGTTTTTCTAGATCCATTATATATCGTATACAAATTTTTAGCTATACGTTAATTTATATTGATTCTTACATGAAAAGTAAAATTGTACTCGAAATAATACATATCACTATATTTACATGGAATTCAACCTTACATGCTCTACATTAAATTATCGATATTTTTATAGAAATTTTGATTTTTTGCATGTTAATATCGATTTTGCTGTTTGTGTATTAAATGTTTGATGTACAAAATCAATTTTTAACTTGATTTACAAGAAAATTGAAGTAGGAAATAATTTGAGAAGAAACTGAGTAAATTATCAAATCTTTACATTCAATATCTTAAAAACAATTTTGTATATTTGATGGAGACCTTACAATGGTTTTTCATTTAGAAAACGTTTTCATTACTGAGTAATTGCTAACCAAAAAACTGAATAATTTTTTATTTTTTTATTTAATATATTAGAAAATATATAACAATAAAATCACATTTTAATTATTATAAATGAAAAAAATTACTATAAATGAAAATATATAACAAATGTTCTATATTTTGTTAATATTAGTAAACATAAAAATATCACATTATCGTTAAATCTTTCATATAATACTTTTATCCAAGGGTGGACGTTCAAACGAGCATTCATGTAT
The DNA here is from genome assembly GCA_900406275.1 of Anastatica hierochuntica. Classification (NCBI taxonomy): domain Eukaryota; kingdom Viridiplantae; phylum Streptophyta; class Magnoliopsida; order Brassicales; family Brassicaceae; genus Anastatica; species Anastatica hierochuntica. The sequence continues at coordinate 28,151 of OVAN01003631.1, forward strand.
CTGTTTAAGTGTAGTCGGGCTAATTCGGATTATGAGGTTTTTGGACTAGATGTTTAAGTTCTATTCGGTTTTTATCTTTGCAAGTTCGATACTCATTTAAATTATGTAAAAAGATTAAAATATACCTAAAAAACCTCAACAATCCAACTTTTTTTGGATAATCCGGAATATGTTCGGGTATTTTAAATATTTAAGATATTATAATTAAAATAACTCATATATTTAAGTATATAATTATAAGTTAGGTATTTTTGGA
>OVAN01003632.1:0-28402 GCA_900406275.1 Anastatica hierochuntica
CGAAAGTTAGTCTCGAGATTTCTAATGCATAGGGAGCTGATACTATGGAAGTAGATCAGTTCTACATTAGTGATTGAGTTCAAGAGGGTTTAAAACTTGTTCCCTAGTCTATAATTTGAATCAACAGTGAATTGTTTCCCAGAGAATACTTGATGCCCAACACTTCTTTGATTGATTTACACCCCCGTCGTTGTTGCCTGCTTTCTTTGCTTTCATAATTTCGATATTTGCATCATCTTAAAAGACATCTTTTTAGCTTTAGCCCGATGTTTGATTTTACATTCTTCGTGCTATCTTTGGACTCTGTGGATTCGATCCCGAACCACTACAACGTACTTCTGTGTGCTTGCAGTGTTTTCTCAGACGAAAACCTGAGCTATCAGTAGCTTTTACCTCAAGGACTCGTGATATAAGCTATTATAAGTGTCATGGAAGGGGATATTATGCCAATGATTGCACCAAAAAGAGAGTTATGGTTATTCTTGAAAATTGTGAGTTTGAATCAGAAGATGAAGAAGCGAATGCTACTGAAGAAGAACATGAAGAAAATCCACTTCGTGGTGACTTATTGGTCGCAAGGAGAAACTCTAAACATGCAAACAAAGGCTGAAGAGCATGAGCAAAGAGAGAAATTGATCCACACACGCTGTTTTGTTCGAGACAAATTTTGCAGTCTCATCATTGATGGAGGCAACTGTACTAATGTGGCGAGTGATACTATGGTCCAAAACTTGGATTAGAAGTTAAAAAAGCATCCAAAGTCGTATAAACTTCAATGGCGAGATGAAAATGGCGAGATGAATGTGACCAGCCACGTAACAGTTCCTATAGCTATTGGGAAGTATAAAGATGAAATTCTATGTGATGTTCTACCAATGGAAGCTGGACATATACTTCTTCGGAGGCCTTGGCAATCTGATCGCAAGGTAAAGCAGGACGGTTTCACTAACAAATATTCTTTTGTGTTTAATGGCTGGAAAACTATTTTGGTGTCGTTAACACCTCAAGAAGTTTATCAAGATCAATTACAGCTTAAACAAAAGAAGGAAAACACTCCAAAACAATCCAATTTCTTTGCTAAATTTGGTGATGTTAAAAAGTCTCTTTATTCTAAGCAACCAAAGTTGTTATTTGTATTTAAAGGAGCTCTTTCGAGCTTAACTAACCTTGAACCTGTGCTGCCGAGTGAGATGTCATCCTTATTGTAGAATTATAAGGACGTTTTTCCGGAAGGAAACCCCAAGGGACTGCCACCAATACGTGGGATTGAACATCAAATCGATTTTGTGGATCTTCACTTCCAAACAGGCCAACCTATAAAATTAATCTTATAGAGCCTAAGGAGTTGCAAAGACATATAGATAAGATTATGGAGAAGGGTCATATTCGAGAAAGCATGAGCCCATGTGTTATTCCTATTTTACTTGTGCCAAAGAAAGATGGAAGCTGGCGCATGTGTATTGATTTTCGAGCAATCAATAATATTATGGTGAAGTATAGACACCCTATACCTCATTTAGATCATACGCTTGATCAACTGTACAATGCTAACATATTTTCTAAGATTGATCTTAAAAGTGGTTACCATCATATCAGAATGAAGGAGGGTGACGAGTGAAAAATGGCGTTTAAAACCAAGCATGGATTATATGAATGGCTTGTGATGCCATTTGGATTAACTAACGCCCCCATGTACTTTTATGCGTTTAATGAATCATGTTCTCAGGGCATTCATTGGAATCTTTGTTGTGGTTTATTTTGATGATATTTTGAGTTACAACAAAGGTCTAGAAGAACATGTCAAGCACGTCCAAAAAATTCTGAATGTTCTACGAGAAGAAAAGCTTTATGCTAACATTAAGAAGTGTACTTTCTGTACATCTAACCTTGTATTCTTAGGTTTTGTTGTAAGTGCAGATGGAGTAAAAGTAGATGAGGAAAAGGTGAAAGCAATCTAGGAATGGCCAAGTCCGAAATCAGTTAGTGAAGTAAGAAGCTTTCATGGACTTGTTGGATTCTATCGACGTATTGTGAAGGATTTTAGCACTATCGCTGCTCCACTCACTGAAGTTATTAAGAAGAATGTGGGATTCAAGTGGGAAGAACCTCAAGAAACAACTTTCCAAACACTAAAAGAGAAGCTTACTCATGTACCCCTTTTAATCTTACCAGATTTTAATAAAACTTTTGAAATTGAATGTGATGCATCTTGTATTGGTATTGCTGCTGTTTTTATGCAGGAAAAGAAACCAGTCGCTTATTTTAGTGAAAATCTTGGAGGTCCAGCGCTGAATTATGTTACTTACGATAAGGAGTTGTACGCTTTAATTTGTGCATTAAAAACATGGCAGCATTATCTATGGTCAAAAGAGTTCGTCATTCATATTGACCATGAATCTCTCAAGTACTTAAAAGGAAAAAACAAGCGCAGCAAAAGGCATGCAAGGTGGGTGAAATTCATTGAAACATTTCACTATGTGATTAAGTACAAACAAGGTAAGGAAAATGTAGTTGCTAATGCACTATCTCGACGACATGTCCTTCTTTCCACTCTTGAAACTAAATTGCTAGGATTTGAGCAACCTAAAGAGATTTATGAAATTGATTCAGATTTTCAGAAAGCTTACAAAGCTTGTGAGAAATTCGCATCTGGCCATTATTTTAGACATGATGGTTTTCTTTTCTATGATAATCGTTTGTTTGTTCCTAACTGTTCTTTGAGAAATCTTTTTGTTAAAGAAGCACACAACGGAGGAATAATGGGGCACTTTGGAGTGGTCAAGACTCTTAAAACTTTGCATGATCATTTCTATTGGCCACAAATGAAAAGAGATGTTGAGCGAATTTATGAATGGTATGTCACTTGCAAACAAGCTAAGTCTAAGGTTCAACCTCACGGTTTGTACACTCTTTTACCCATTCCTAGTCATCCTTGGAATGATATATCTATGGATTTTGTTGTGGGTTTGCTTTGAACTAAAACAGGTAAGGATTCTGTCTTTGTCGTTGTAGATAGATTCTCTAAGATGGCTCACTTCATTCCATGCCATAAAACTGATGATGCTTTGTATGTTGCAAATCTGTTCTTTAAGGAAATAGTGCGCTTACATGGAATGCCTAAGACTATAGTTTCAGATAGGGATACTAAGTTTCTTAGTTATTTCTGGAAAACTCTTTGGTCTAAGCTAGGAACTAAGCTTTTAATTTCAACTACATGTCATTCGCAAATTGATGGTCAAACTGAAGTAGTTAATAGAACCTTAACTTTGTTGCGTACATTGATTAAAAAGAATCTGAAAACTTGGGAAGAATGTTTGCCACCTGCTAAATTTGCTTATAATCATGTTGTACATTCTGCTTCTTAGTATTCTCCATTTGAGATTGTTTATGGATTTAATCCCACCTCACATTTGGATCTAATACCTTTACCTTTGAGTGAAAGAGCTAGTGTTGATGGAAAGAAGAAATCAGAAATGGTAAAAGAAATTCACGCCAAGGCTAGAATGAACATCGAGGATAAAAAAACTTGTATACAAAGCAAGCAAACAAAGGGAGACATCAACTGATTTTCAATGTTGGAGATCAAGTTTGGGTGCATTTTCGCAAGTAGAGGTTTCCAAATGAAAGGAAATCTAAACTGATGCCAAGAATTGACGGTCCCTTCAAGATAATCAAACGAATTAGCGATAATGCCTACCAACTTGACTTGCAAGGTAAGTATAATGTGAGTTCGAGCTTCAACGTTTCTGATTTAGTTCCATTTTTTGCAGAAGATTCAGATTTAAGGACAAATCTTTCTCAATTGGGAGGGGATGATATGATTATGGAAGCTACAACTGAGCTGGAGAATGAACCAGAGCTTAAAGACGAGCTTGTAGCTGAGGAAGCATTGACCATTCCAAATGGACCCCTAACTCGAGTCTAAGCTAAAGAACTCAAGGCAGCATAGGAGGGATTCTTATGCACACTTGAAGCCACAAAACAGAACTGATCCGGAGTGGAGAAAGAATCAATCAAAGCACTCTAATCACTATCCAAGCTAAGTGATCTTAACAAATGGGATGAGTGTCTCGGTTGTACTCTTTTTCCCTTGTCAAGTTTTGTCTTGATGGGTTTGATTGACAAGGTTTTTTAATGAGGCAGTTGATTTAATTCACAATTGCCCATTTGTTGAAGATAAAAGCCAAGGAATATTTCCAGCAATAAAACTACACAAATAAGGAGGGAAAAGGAGCCAATTTTATGTTAAAACTTCATATTTAAAGTTACTGAAATTTTCTAGGTCTTGTGCATGTACAAGTCATTAAAAACTCATTTCTCTCTCTTTTCTCTTTATAATTTCATGGTCATTGTAGTAGAAACAACAACAACAACCTTTTTTTAATCAAATCTCTTTCTAAAAATTGTTCACTTGTTGTTATGTATATCCAACAGAAATTCTCAGAATTCTTTGGTGAATCAATCGAGTTTATAACTGATTAAATCAAGAGCTTTTCCACAACTCTTGTGTGATCCATCATCCACATCCCTTTTGTTTAATTTTGAACAGCAAGACTTATCCTAATCTCATCCACTTCTAGAGTTAGGTCTAGGGAAGATCTTCCCGAGATCTCATCACGAAGGCTCTAGGACCAATCCTACCTACCATGTGGCTATTTTTGGCATTAACATATCCTAGAGCTTCTGCCATCCGGTGGGACGAACCAAGAGCAGCAGCTGGTCAGGGCAGGAAGGCTCCAGCACCGGCCGCGATTAACCGGGATGGCAGAAATTGGTCTTGGCACTTCCATCACCCGGTCAGATGCTCTTCTCGTCCATTTTGTGATTTTTCTCGGTCGTTTCGCAATCCGAGCGGTCATTTTGATTTCCAACTAGTCAGGGAATGTTCCAGAAATTCTTCATTGATACCAAAATGTTTTTAAACATTTTAATGATGGAATTTTCCGAGATAATTAAAGACATGAACACGAAGAGGTTCTTGAATTCTTGAAACTTCTTTTGACCAAATTATGAACTTGTTTGGATTGTTCATTTTTGTTGCTCGGATCCTTAAGGTTACATGGTGAGCTTTCATTCCAGCAACTTGATTTTTATGTAGAAATGACACTTTTGGCTTAGCCAAGTTCATTGGCTAGCCAACAAAGACTTAATGTTTGCTAAAAAAATAAAATTTTAAAAATCAAACTTGTAACCAGGCTATATTGTTCATAATAGGCACTTTGCTCGGGCGTCGTAGATAATTTGAGTTGATTATCTTGGCAACTATTGAAAATCTCTATGTCTCCATTTTTTTATAAAACTTAATTCTTCGGGCGACTCTTTTGGTATTGTTATAGACTATCCAAAAGATCCTTTAGCCAATGGTTCCGTGTTGGCTTTTGGATTTAGTATAGTTGGATTCAAGCATGGAATGAGTTCTTGTGATGTACAAGTTGTTGTCCATGTTCAAGTTTTTGGAGGAGATAGTTGGATTGGTGATACGGCTCGGTCCTCCGGATTACACACTCTGAGGTTGGCGGAAAGATAATCTTGGACCGCGTAGGCCAAGTGATAGATATGGGTGGAAGAAGCAAAATGGACTTTTCCAAGGGCTGCGAAATTCCCTAGAGAAGCTTTTTCTTCAACAACACCGAGAGTAACCTCGTATGTATTTTGAAGCTTTGCATCAACGGAGATTGCTCTCCTAGCGAAATGTACGATGTTCCGAGTAACAAATGATTCAATGATTTAGAGAAAGATTTTTATTTAAAAGGTTGAATAATCTTACAATGATCATTTGACCTTATTTTATAGTCAATGGTTGTGGAAATGAAAAGACAAAAAGACTCCTAGAAACTACAACAAAATAAATACATATGACTTGACCATAAAGTAGTTATGAAGTTGGAAGGGTTGCTGGTCGCAAGTCTTTTCGTATCTTGCTTTGTCCTCTCGCATGGTCGTCAGACTTCAAGTTGTCGTCAGATTGATATATTATTCGACCATATTTGATGTATAACTTCGTTGCGAACTTCGGCGATTTACGACTGTATCATCCCGTCCTCCTTTTACAGGATTTTTCCTCAAATCCGACAAAGAGACTCATTTTTTTTATTTTTTCTGGTTTTTATAAGAAGATGGAAGATGAGAAGACAATGAAATGAATGTCGAACTTCGGAGTGGCTCTGATACCACGTTATACGTCTTAGTCCTCCAGATTACACACTTTGAGGTTGGTGGAAAGATGATCTTGGACCGCGTAGGCCAAGTGGTGGATATGGGTGGAAGAAGCGAAGCGGACTTTTCCATGGGTCGTGGAATTCCCTAGAGAAGCTTTTTCTTCAAAAACACCGACAGTAACCTCGTACGTGTTTTGAAGCTTTGCATCAGCGGAGATTGCTCTCCTAGCAAAATGTATGATATTCCGAGGAATTAAAGATTCAATGATTTAAAGAAAGATTTTTGTTTAAAATGTTGAATGATCTTACAATGATCATTTGGACTTATTTTATAGCCAATGATATGTGGAAATGAAAGTACAAAAACACTCCTTGAAACTACAACAAAATAAATACATATGACTTGACCATAAATTAATTATGAAGTTGGAAGGGTTGTTGGTCGCAAGTGTTTTCGTATCTTGCTTTGTCCTTTCGCATCGTCGTCGGACTTCAAATTGCCGTCAGATTGATATATTATTTGACCATATTTGATGTATAACTTCCTTGCAAACTTTGGCGATTTACGGCCGTATCAATTGGTGGTTGAGGCATTTGAAGACTTTCACCAGCCGCGAAGAAGCTTTCCACCGGTCTGTGACAAATCTTGACAGACGACCCGTGGGAGAAGGAAACGACATGGAAGAGGCGCAAGGCAATAAGGCTCTAGCACCGGCTGCGATGATCATCCTTGCAAAAATCGATGTTGGGCTCTCCGCCACCCGGTCAAATGGTTTGGCCCGTCCGTCGCCAACCATTCTTGATCCGAACTTGTTTCCATTCAATCTTCTCTCTTTTTTTGTAAATTTAAAACAAATGAGTGAATTCATGAACTCTAAGACCTAAAAAGGTAAAATAAAAACTTTAATCGTTGTGGATTGCCTCTCACAAAGCGTTTGTTTATAGTCAATTAGCTCGACTTCGTTGCTCTTTTAAATGTGAGGTGCATTAGCGAAGGAAATCTCGATATCTTTGTAAATAGGTGCATTTGCAAGATAAGATTTGAGTTGTTGGTCATTCACAGTGAATGATCCTCCATTTGGGTCTCAAAGGAAAATAACTCCATATGGTTTCACTTCTTAATTTTGAATGGTCCGGACCAACGTGATCTTAGCTTTTCGGGAAAGAGCTTTAGTCTTGAATTGAATAGTAGAACTTGACCATTTTGAGAAAACGCCTTTGGCACTATTTTCATGTCATGATCAGCTTTGGTTCTTTCTTTAAAGATCTTGGTGCTTTCATACACCAAATGTCGAATTTCTTCTAACTCATTCAGTTGAATCAATCTTATTTCACCGACGATCTTGAGATTGTAGTTAAGCTCTTTGTTGCCCAAGCAGCTTTGTATTCAAGCTCAACTGGGAGGTGACATGCTTTTCCATAGACAAGATGAAAAGGTTTCGTTCCTAAAGGTATCTTGAATACTGTTTTATATGTCCAAAGAGCGTCATCTAGTTTGGCGGATTAATTCTTCCTTCTTTTTCCTTTCGTCTTGTTTTTGCTCTCGATTTGAAATCTCGACTTGTCCACTGGTTTGCGGATGGTAGGGGCTTGGAACCTTATGTTTAACACCATGTTTCCTTAAAAGGTTAATAAAAACTTTGTTTATGAAATGCATACCTCTAACACTTATGACAACTCTTAGAACTCCGAATCGAGGGAAAATGATATATTTGAACATTTTGATGACCACATTTGCATCATTAGTGGGGCTTGCTATAGCTTCCACACACTTAGACTCATAGTCTGTTGCCAAAAGTATGTATTGACTCCCAGACGATGTTGGAAAATGACCCATGAAGTCTATTCCCCATACATCAAAGACTTCGAATTCTAGGATGAAGTTTTGTGGCATCTCATTCCTTTTGCATATATTTCTCATTCTCTGACAAGCATCACATATTGATATAAATGTTTCGGCATCCTTGAACATTGTAGGCCACCAAAATCCATCTTGTAAGATTTTAGAAACGGTTTTGAATGTAGCAAAGTGGCGAGCATAGGCTGAACTATGATATCCATGTAAAATTCCAGCAACATCTTCTTCTGGAACGCAGTTTCGAAACATCCCATCCTTACAATTTTTATAGAGATAAGGCTCATCCAAAAAGTAGAACCTAATTTCCATTAGGAACTTCTTCTTCTTCTTCTTGTAGCCAAAGAAATGGGGATGTTCAATCAGCTGCTAAAAAGTTGGCTATATGTCGATACCATGGAGTACCGAAGGAACTCCCTCTTCTTGTTACTGTTTGTCGGAGTCTTAAAGCTTTGTTGGTGATGGAATTCATCGCATACACTTATTCTTCTGGTTAGGAATCATTCATGGGAAGCGACACTTAGATTCTCATACAAGAAAGATGATCCGCCAAACTGTTTTTTGCACCCTTTTGATCAATGATCTTTAAATCAAACTCTTGTAGCAAGATAATCCACCTTATTAGACGTGGTTTGGCATCTTTATTTGATAGTATATACTTAAGAGTGACATGATCAGTATGAACAATTACCGAAGAACCCACCAAATAAGACTAAAACTTCTCAAACGTGAAAACAATCGCTAAAAGCTCTTTCTTGGTTGTTGTATAGTTGCATTGTGCATCATCCAACGTTCTGGTAGCATAGTTAATAATATGAAGTTTCTTATCTTTCCTTTTTCCAAGAACAGATCCTACAATATAGTCGCTCACGTCATACATAATTTTGAGAGGAAGTTCCCAATCTGGTGACTGTACGAATGAGGCACTGATAAGTGCATCTTTGATATTGTTAAATGCAATTAGACATTCATCATTAAAATCAAAGGGAATGTCCTTGCGTAGGAGTTGCGAGTGAGGTGGAGCTATCTTAGAGAAATCCTTGATAAATCTCTTGTAGAAACCAGTTTGACCGAGAAAATTCTTTATGCTTTTTACGTTCATTGGCGGCTGTAAACTCATCATAACTTCTATCTTTGTCTTGTTAACTTCTATTCCCTTTTCTGAGATTTGATGTCTAAGGACGATTTAATCTCTTACCATAAAATGACAATTCTCCCAATTGAGCATGAGGTGTTTGTCTTCACACCGCTAAAGCACTTTACTAAGATTTTGTAGACATCCCTCAAAAGAAGGTCGTAAATTGAGAAGTCATCCATGAAGACCTCCATCATCTCCTTTATAAAATCAGTGAATATTGACATTGTGCACATTCGGAAGGTTGCCGGAGTGTTACATAATCTGAATGGAATTCTGCAATATGCAAAGGTACCATAAGGGCATGTAGAGGTTGTCTTTTCTTAATCGTTCGGGTGAATGGGGATTTGAAAGAATCTTGAATAACCATACAAAAAACAATAATTAGGATGATAAACAAGAGGTTCCAGCATTTTATCAATGAATGGTAGAGGGAAATGATCCTTTTTGGTCGCTGCATCGAGCTTCCGGTAATCAATGCACATTCGATGTCCAGTGATGATTCTTGTGGGGATCAACTCATCGTTCTCATTCCTAACAACTGTGACTCCTCTTTTCTTTGGGACCACATGTACTGGACTTACCCACATGCTATCTGAGATTGCATATATTACCAGGACATCGAGAAGTTTCATGATCTCCTTCTTAACAACATCCTTCAAATTCAGATTCAGCCTTCTTTGAGATTCAATAGAAGAAGATGGTTCGTCTTCCAAATGGATTCGATGTATGCATATATTAGGAGATATTCTCGTGATATCATCAAGTGAATACCCCAAAGCCTTTCTATGCTTCCTAAGTTCGTATAAAAGTACAGCGGTCTCCACATTGTTAAGTCCCAAATTGATGATGATGGGATATGTTTTGTTAGAGCCTAGGAAAGCATAACATAGTCCAGCTGGAAGCTCCTTGAGATCGACCTTAGGAGCTTTTAGTTCACTCTAGAGGTCGTGAATCTCCTTAGGACTGATTTTAGGGGTTGTTGGTTCGTCCTCTTCATCTTCCAAGTCCACAAATTATGGAGGTTTATAATGAGCTTCTACAGAATTCAGTCTCTTGAAAAACCATTCTGCTTCATTGTTGAAATATGTATCTTCTTCTTGAATTTGTGTTAGAGCTATCTCCAAGGGATCATTAGAATAAGTTCTTCATAGATTTCTCCAGAGGATTCGGTCAATTGATCCATCCAAAAAGCATGTCCATCAATCATTGGTTTCTGTAGAGACTTGTCAACTTAAAACTGCAGTATTGAGTCTCTAAGATGCAAATCGAACTTTCCTCCCTTTACATCTATGATTATCCTACTGTAGCTAAGAATGGACGTCCAATGATGATAAGATCATTAGGTTCTTTGTCTAATTCAAGGACTATAAAGTTAACAGGGACTAGGCAATCACCTATCATTACTCGTATGTCAACAACTACACCAATTGGATGTTTCACTTGGATCTTTGTGGGTTTCAAACTTGTTATGTCGTAACGTTTATCTACTGAATATGAAATCAAATAGACAATTGATCCAAGGTCACAAAGAGATTTATTGAAGGTTGCGCCTTCAATTTCAAAAGAGAGCACAAAGTTTCTTAGGTCTTCAAGTTTCTCAGGAATATTGTCTTGTAAGGCGGTGTTGCACTCTTTAGTAATCATCATGACTCCTTCTTCTAAACTTACATTGTTGTTCAAGATGCTCTTCATATATTTCCTCAAGGCTGATATGATCATACAAGCGCCAACGAAATGAAGCCTTACAGTCAGTTGGCTAACAAGGTCCTTAAGCTTTGCTTGTATTTTCTCCTTCTTGGGCTTCTTCAAAGCATTGGGATAAGGTATCCTAGGCTTGTGGAAGCGTAATGAACGAGGTGTATCTTCATCTTCTCTCACGTTTTCTTGGATATCATCATCTTTCTCAGCATTTTCTTGGATAGCTTTGTCTTTCTCAATGGTTGTTTCTTTAGGAACTGAAAGTATGAGCTGATCCTTCTCCTGGGGATTCTCAGGTATTTTAAGTTCATTAAGATTTTCTAACTTTTTAATTGAATTGCAGGAATGTGTTTTTTCCTTGGATTAACCTCAGTTTTTCCAAGAAAAAAAATAGATGGTTTCTTGAGAGAACTAGCAATGTTGGCAATTTGAAGATCAAATTGCTTTACATGTGAAGAGAGTGTATCAAGTTTGTCTCTGATGTCCAGTTGAAATTAACTTATCTTGAAGTGATTTCCTTTGTGAGTATATCTTATCTCATTCAGTAGGTCATTCACTATTGATTCAAATTCCCTTCTTTGATGTCTTCTAGAGTCAGCTTGTGGATCATTACCGAAATTAGACCGTTGATTCGATCTATAGAAATCATATTGGTTCGCCTTAGCATACTTTTATTGGGGCTTGAAATATGCTCCATGAGGAAAGTTTTATTGAGTATAAAACCTTTGTTGAGGACGAAATCCACTGTAGAGAGATCAATTACAAAAACTCAGATTTGGCCTTCTATGAGATTAATTGATTGTTCTTGAAGATTTTCTGGAAATTCATCAAAGTAACCTTGAAAGGACCATGGTCAGACTCTTTCACGCCATCTATAAATTTTTTAGGTCGTGGTTCTTCTGTATAAAGAGAAGAAATCATCTTCTTTATCTATGAAATCAGGGAAGAAGTGGTTTCCGCGTTTATTGTCATGATAGTTTCTTCGTAGCTTCACATACTCTTGCTACAACTTTATGCAAGGTTTACAATCAAGATTCTTGCAGATTCTACTTGTTGATTCACAAAAGTACCATTACTTGCAATGTCCAGCGAGAATTTGTACTCATCCCTTACTCCTTCATAGAAAGTATTCCACAAACTTGTTTCAGAAAAACCATGTTGTAGGCATTCTGTTGTGTAGTCATTGAATCGATCCAATGCTTCATGAAAATTCTCAATAGGTCCTTCCATGAAATTGGAGATCTTGCTTCAAATAAGTAAAGCTCTCCGGTTTGTGAAGAATTGTGCAAGGAAGACTCACTTGAAATCATCCCATGTGGTGATTGAATTCGGTGGAAGTGGCTTCACCCATCGAAGTACTTTCCCTGCTAGTGAGAAAGTGAAAAGCTTGCATCTAAGATAATCCTGAGAGACTTTTTTGACGTGGTGGTATTGCAGAGGCCTTCGAAAGAGTCTACATGGTCTAGCGGATCCTGAGGGAGACATAGGAATTGTTGTTGAGAGATTAAACTGATAAGCTTTGGCTTGATTTCAAACTTCTGATTCGAGTGACTAAGAGGTTGAATTGGATTTTGGCTTAGCAATGGAAGAGCATGAGAATGGCTGAGAAGTGCTGGAGTTTTAGCAAAGCCATCAGGTTGAAGTAGATGGATAAAACCAAAAAGATTTGGTTGTTCGTGTTGCTCTCCTAACCACGACGGCTCTTGAGGAGGACGATTAAGTTGCTGATCATCTTGAAGAATGGGATCGTCTTGCTTATGCTCGTCCATCCTTGGCTCCTACATCCTGCCAAAAACCAAAAACCAAAAAGAAAAACAAGTAAAAAGGAATAAAAGAAATGAAAGAAAAACATCTAAGACTAAATTCAAATCTGAAATTTGTAGGCAATGAAAGTCCTCGGCAACAGCGCCAGAAAATTTTATGGGATAGATGTCTTCACAAAAAATGACTACCACTCAGCTGCAAGCGCACAACATTGTGGTAGTATGAAAAGGTAGATCCACAGGAGACTATGCACGCACTACAACTTGTCAGGATTCAAATTAAGCTTAAAAAGATATGATTTTTGGGCTTTTGGTTACTAATCTAAATGGAACAGAAAGTAAAATGAAATTACTAAATAAAACAAAGGTAATTCAAATGGTTAAAAGACGCTAGGCTGTAGATAAATCTTATGAAAACATGATTCTAAAAATATCAATCTTCAGTGAAACATTAAACACTTTCGAGGATTCTATGCAAAAAACCAAGGGACATCGACTTTCGTACAACCTTGTAGTAGATAAACACGTATAAACTCGTCCAGGATTCAATTGTTCACAAACCTTTATAGATCCATTTTCGTTGCCTATATCGGTTTGCCAATCAAATACTAGTTCAAGTGATTTAATCAAGCTTTTGGAATGTAAATCTACTTAAAAAAGGTAATTGTGTGATCAAATTAGCTACACCGCTAAGATCAAGCAAAGATGAAGAACCAAGTGACTTTTCCCTACATCAACTTGATAAACTCATGCATTCATGGATCCTTTGATTCTCTACAACATAACAAACTAATACTCACACATTGACAGAGGTGAAAAGAAATCAAAATAAAAGGAAAGCATCTCAAATAATATTAGAAACAATAATAGTTTAGAGAACTTCTCTATGTTGGTACACGAGTAGGGATTTATCTCTCTAAGACAAATCTTGAGATAAAAATCTCCAATGGAGATAAGGAAGAATTTCCTCTGTCTCTTAGCTATTTTCGTGCTAATAGGGTGACTCTCTCTCTTCACGAAAGACTAAAAACAGATATTTATAGTATTAAGTCAAGAAAAATTGGTTTAGGTTAAGTTGGGGTCGAGAATAGGCTAGCACCGGTTTAGGGGTGATTTTTGTCCCAGACCGGTGTGAAAAATGTCCACTAACCGGTCAAGGAGATTGGTAGCATCGATTGGTGCATTTTGTCAAAACCAGTCACGACTCATTTTTGGGCACTTTCCAGCTTCACGGCAAACAAACCAGTCTTTACTAAAATGCTTGTAACTTTCGATCCGGAGATCCAATTTCTTTGAAATCTACTTCAATTGAAATACAACTCAAAATTCTAGTTTGGACCAAATTTCATCAAAATCCATTGAGGGCAAGGCCTCTGTCTTGGATGATCTTCTTGATGCAAAGAAACTATCCAGAAACTGACTCTTGCTCTATATGAGTCCAAATTGCTCCAAACTGAATTTTTCGGCCTGAAATTATTATTAACACTACAAATACAAGAAAATTACCATTTTTGATTAAAAAAAACCCTTAAGGTAAAAACATACTAAAATACGGTTTATCGGTATATCTCTTTAGAATCTTGAGATGTAGTAGGCTAGGGTTAGATCTAGGATTTTAATGGATATTAGGCTATATTTTATCATAGATTCCTACTAGATTTTGTTTGGTTTATTGTAAAATATTCATGCTTGCATCTAACGCCTAGTAAATGTTCGATGAAATGCTGGAGAGAACAAAACCTATGCTTTTAATCTTAACTCACGAGAGTAGAGTACTATAGGTGATAACTGGCTAGAAGAACTAGTGGAGCACTATCACTTTTGTTGGGATAAAAAATCGTCACGATGAAATCGATTCCTAAAAGCGTGACAGAAACATCGTCTCTCTTTCGGAAATGAAAATTGTAAGAGGATTATCGATTCCGAGGCTCTTGTCATCCAGTCAATCTCCTCTCGACTAAATGTCGAAGCTCCGCATCTAGCCAACCATAAGCGGCCGCTTCGCAAAGTCCAGTCACTCGCGGGCAACTAAACGCGAGAATAACGAAATCAACGTCTGAGACCTCTGAGAGATCTCAATAAACGAGTTTCCGAGCGATAAGAAGTCATCGTAAACGACGGATAACCGCGTCGCTTGGGATTACGAGCAATACGAACAACGGCAAGTCTAGCAGCCCGTTGGGCGACTAGACTCTCATAAGGTCTAGTTTCCCAACGGCCGACTAGACTCTCTTAAAGTCTAGTCGCCCCACGGGCGACTAGGCTCTCGTAAAAGTCTAATCGCCCAACGGGCGACTAGGCTCGTGCAAAGTTTAGTCGCCCAACGGGCAACTAGACTCATGACACGTCTAGTCTACCGGGTGACTAGACACGGGCATCAATTAGTCACCCACGATTGACTAGACCACGTCTTCTCGATCATCCCCTCCCTCGAATCTCGGTTCGATTGTTTCTTATTTCGTCTCGATTGGAGTCTCCGTTGAAGTTTCGCGGCAATAATCGTAAAGATTTGTACTTTTTGTAAAAAACTTTGTATCGATCGTATGAAACTATAAAGGTTAACTCGAACACTGACATTGTATTAACTATACGATTGGTCTTATCATTCTACGAAACTGTCACCGCGTAGTTGTACGAGGAACGATTTCTCCGAAAGAAATCGTAAAAGTCACTTGGTCGCTAAACGGTCCAGGAAGGCCCAAAACGCGACAAAAAGTCCATTTACAATATCGAAACGAGAATGAGTCCAACTGCGTCAGCGATTTATCCAAGTTCCGCGAAAGATAAAAGGAAAATATGTTAAAGTCAAAGTCTGAAAATAAATATGAAAAAATCGTAGAGATAAGGAATATTCCAGAAAAATTGAATATTTTCGCGGAAGAATATGCTCAAATCTAGGGCGGAAAAGGAAACGAGATCAGCTTACGAAGGCATATAAAAGAGGGGCTAGAACGAGAAAAGGACACACATAAATTTCTTCACAATTCATACTTAGAGCTTTAGGTTTATTTTCGTTTTTGCTAGCGAGCTGCGTCTCAATTAGGTTTACAAGTCTTAAGCTGTTAGAACTAGTATACTCGCCGGAAGCTCTCGTTGTAACGCTCAACGCATATTTAGAATAATATCTCTATTGCTCTATTTTCTTTCGATTCTCTTTTACTTTTATCTCGTTGTCTGTTTTCTTAGTACTTTTGATCTATCGTTGTTTGGCTTAGCAAAAATTCGGGACCTCAAGGAAAATTAGGGTTTACTGGCTTTCCTCCGAATACAAAAATCGATAGTGCGAATTTCGGTTCCCACAGTTTGTGCTAGAAGGAGGGGGACTATTCGCTCATGCTACAGATTAGGAGTGGGCGTTCGGTTCTTCGAGTAGGGTTCGGGTCAGTTCTTTCGGTTCTCGGTTCTTTCGTTTCCTAAATTTTGGTACCCATTTAGGAACTGAATAAATTTTGGTTCGGTTCGGTTCGATTCTCCTCGGGTTCGGGTCGGTTATGGTTCTTGAAACTGGAACTACAAAAGAACGATAATTTTTCAGTTCCAAATCGGGTTCGGGTATTTTCGGGTCTTTCGGGTATTTTTGTGTATTTTGAGAAAAAAATTTTTTGGGGTATTTTTCATGTATTTCGAGTACTTATGAGTTTTTCGGGTACTTTTGGCTCTTTTTGGGTATCTTCGGGTACTAATTTTTCAGGTATTTTTGTATATTTTGGGTATTTTTGGTTATCCGATCTAAAAAACCCCAAAATATTCGAAATATCTTAGGGTACTAAGTTATATTTCGGGTATTTTCGGGTACCCAAAAAATTTCGGTTCGGTTTGGTTCTGATTCTTTCGGTTCTCAAAAATTGATATCCATTCGGATATTTATCAAATTTCGGTTCGGTTCCGGTTCCGAATTTTTCGGCTTCTTGGGTCGGTTCTTCGGGTCAGGGTAATATGTCCAGCCCTAGTACAGATCAATCTAACTCGCAGCCGCAAAACGCTAGATCGAACATGACTACAGACGATCAGAACAATCAACCAGCTCGTGACGGCGACAGTGCCAATAATGACGCCGAAAACACTCTGGTGACGAACAACAACACGGTCAACGTTGACGCAAACATCGCGGCGTTCGAGGAGATCAAAAAGATGTTCTCGGCTCTTGAAAAGAAGTCTGTTGAACAAGATAAACTAATTGGCTCTCTCGCTAAATAGGTTGAAACCCTAATCGCGAGGACTAGAACTATTCTTCTGCGTGGAGCTACCAGACTCCGCGGAAGAAGACTGAATTTCACCACTCCGCGTGACTTACTTCGGAACGTGCAGGAAAATCCATCGGATCAAAGCCCCGATGTAATCACCCCTTTCGCGCCTCGGAATAACGTGGAAGATCCCCCAAATCCCGAAAAGGAAACGGAGGATAACGAAATCGAGCGAATTGACCTAGACTTCGGCGATCAATCCGATTCCACAGGATGAAGCCGCTAACGTCCACCCAAGAAGGGTTAAGGGTCGCGCAACATGGAAGGATTCTCAGCTCAGCGAACCCATGACGGAAGAAGAGGAAAATATCTTCTGGGTAGAGCAAGAGAAACATGTCGAAGAGTAAGCCAAAGCCATCCGCAGGACGCGCCGACCAGCTCGAAAAAAGACATGCGACGATCTCGACGAGATTTTCGATCTCCGCGACTACATTGCAAAAACCATGGTAGAGGTCAAAGCGGTAAAGTCGCAGATTCATCACGCGACCGGTGTCGCGCCAGAGATCGACAGGCTCCTTGAGGAGGCTCAAAAAATTCCATTCACTACTTGCATAACCAACACCAAAGTCTCTGACCCCGGGAAAGTGAAAATCCCAATGTACGACGGAACCTGCGATACGGAAGCTCACCTGCAGACCTTCCAGATCGCAATGGCGAGATCCAAGCTCAAGGAAGGCGAGAAAGACGTTGTCTTTTGCCACCTTTTCGTCGAACATCTCAAAGGAGCGGCCCTCGAATGGTTCTCCCATCTAAAACGAAACTCCATCGGAAGTTTCCGTCAACTCTCCTCGGAATTTCTCAAACAATACTCCATGTTTATGTACAGAGAAACTTCTAACGTTGATCTATGGAGCCTGTCTCAAAGAGAAGAAAAATCTCTCTGAGATTTTATGAACAGGTTCAAGATAGTAATATCGAGAGTCAACGGGATCAATGACAAGGTGACGGTAGACGCACTCAAAAAAACCCTCTGGTACAAGTCGAAGTTCAGGATGTGAATAGCTCTAGAAAAACCATGCACTATTCAGGATGCGCTTCATAAGGCTACGGACTTCATCATCATCGAAGAAGAGATGAAAGTTCTAACGCAAAAACACAAACCTGCGAAGGCATCCTCGAAAGACTTAACCTCTGAACAGAAAGCGAAAAAGAAGATCCCTCGTAACGACAAGTATGTCCACCATGAGGGAGAAGCCATCCGGGGGGCGCACAACTACGCTTCCAATTCCCCGTTTGAACAAGGTATGACGTCGGTGAACACCTACACGCGGAACACGTCGTATGATGAAAACACTGTCTCATCGATAAAAGCATACCACCGAAAGGCTGAGGCAAGTGCAAACTGGCCTACGCCACTCGACACCGCAAGCGACACCGCAAATAACGGCATCACTTTAGAGGAATACGAAACTGTCGGAATCGACAAACCCCATAGCGACCCTCTCGTGATCGACCTCGTCATAAAAGATCTCGAAGTCGCCAGGGTCCTCATCGATACAAGAAGTACCGTCGACATCATATTCCTTAATACCCTCAACAGGATGAACATCGACTTATCCGAGGCACACCCACACCGAAACTACTCATGGGTTTCTCAGGAACAACTTCGATGACTCTCGAATCGATCGAACTTTCGGTGATAGTCAAGGAGATAACAAAAGTTGTAAGAGGATTATCAATTTTGACGCTCTTGTCATCTATTCAATCTCCTCTCGACCAAATTGCGAAGCTCCACGTCTAGCCAACCATAAGCGGCCGCTTCGCAAAGTCCAGTCACTCGCGGCCAACTAAACGCAAGAATAACGAAATCAACGTCTGAGACCTCCGAGAAATCTCAATAAACGAGTTTCGGAGCGGTAAGAAGTCACCGTAAATGACGGATAACCGCGTCGCTTCGGAAATACGAGTAATACGAACAATGGAAAGTCTAGTCGCCCATTGGGCGATTAGACTCTCGTAAAGTCTAGTTGCCCAACGGGCGACTAGACACGTGCAAAGTCTAGTCTCCCGTTGGGCGACTAGACTCATGACAAGTCTAGTCGCCCGGGCAGCTAGACACGGGCATCGACTAGTCGCCCACGGTTGTTCTCGATCATCCTCTCCCTCGAATCTCTGTTCGATTGTTTCTTGTTTTGTCTCGATTGGAGTCTCCGTTGAAGTTTCGCGGCAATAATCTTAAAGACTTGTAATTTTCGTAAAAAACTTCGTATCGATCGTATGAAAGGATAACGGTTAACTCGAACACCGACATTGTCTTAACTATACGATTGGTCTTATCATTCCGTGAAATCGTCACCGCATAGTCGTACGAGGAATGATTCCTCAGAAAGAAATCATAAAAGTCAATTGGTCGCTAAACGGCCCAGGAAGGCCCAAAACACGACAAAAACTCACCTACAATCTCAGAACGAGAATGGGTCCAACTGCGTCGACGATTTACCCAAGTTTCGTGAAAGATAAAAGGAAAATACGATAAAGTCAAAGTCTGAAGATAAATATGAAAAAATCGTAGAGATAAGGAATATTCTCGAAAAATGGAATATTTTCGCGGAAGGATATGCTCAAATCTAGGGCGGAAAAGGAAATGAGATCAACTTAAGAAGGCATATAAAATAAGGGCTAGGGAGAACGAGAAAAGGATACACAAAAATTTCTTCACAATTCATACTTAGAGCTTTAGGTTTATTTTCGTTTTTGCTAGCGAGATGTGTCTCAATTAGGTTTACAAGTCTTACGCTGTTAGAACTAGAATACTTGTCGACAGCTCTCGTGGCCACGACTTATCACCTTGTAATGCTCAACGCAGATTCTGAATAAGATCTCTATTGCTCTATTTTCTTTCGATTCTCTTTTACTTTTATCTTGTCGTCTGTTTTCTTCGTACTTTTGATCTATCGTTGTTTGGCTTAGCAGAAATCCGGGACCTCAAGGAAAGTTAGGGTTTCCTGGCTTTCCTCTGAATTCGAAAATCGACAGTGCAAATTTTGGTTCCCACAACTTGCTTACATAGATAGACAAAAAGCGAGAGTTGAGTCCTGTAGTATGCATGGGTGAATAAATCTTCACCATGAGAGTGGGTAGATTGATTATGAAGGGATCATTGGCCTAAGAATAACTTTAATCGTGTAATAAAACCTACATTAGATCCATTATAGTTCTAGATCGATTCCGAACCAATTGTTATGTCTCAATGATTCGATCTTTATTATTGCTACAACTTAAAATTTGTTCCTTATTGCTTTTACTTATCGCACTTCTAAAGATGTTTTTGTGATGAATATGGCGAAGTACGATGAGTTTTTAAATGATTCATGCACTATTATACTTGTCTTTAAGAAATTGAGCATAAGGCATCTCTTCCTATCGTGGTTTTTGATTTCCATTTTTAAACCTCGCTTTCGGGTTTGATCTTTGTTGTTTGCTTGAGGACAAGCAAAAGGCGAATCCGGGAGAGCTGATGTGTCTATGTTTTCATGCATTTTTGGATTCATATTTTTTATTTTTCGTTGCATTTATGTTGTATATAATGCATTTTAGTCCTATAATCTCTATAGTTTAGAGTTTGTCTAGTTTAAGATTTTCCATCTTTGCATTGCATTTGTTTTGCATATGTAGGTACAACCTTGGGAGAAATAAATGGATGACTTGGAGGATGGATTCTAGATGGATTGATGAAGAAAAACCAGGAGGAAGAAAGTCTAAAAGCATTTGGAGAAGAGACCAATAAATGACCAAGGAATGAAGCAAGAAGAACGAAGCAAGGTGCCAATGCAGCCCACCATCGACCATCATGGTCGATGGTATGCAACATATACTCGATGGTAGGCTGAAAACCCATAAATCTCGAAATGCAAGCCACCATCGAGTATCTTGATCGATGGTGAGCAACAAATAGTGGATGGCTCGCCACATTTCGACCATTTTGCCATTAGAACAACACGTCCACTTCCTCATTTGGATAAATAGCCTTGTAAACCCTCTAAGAACATAAAATTGATTTGTTCTTGATATTTTGTAAGAAATTTTAGATCTCTGTGCTACTTTGATTAAGATCATAACTTTGTAAACAATTTGATCATTTCTATTTGAGTTTGTGTTTTTCCTTTTTTGAATCCCTTTTCTTTCTTTGTTATTAAGATTATGAGAGCTTAAAGACCCAACATTTGTCTTTGAATTTCCATGGATCTCAGTTAGTATATCTCTTTAGAATCGTGAGATTTAGTACGCGAGGGTTAGATCTATGACTATAATGGATATTATGCTAGATTTTGGCATAGATTCCTATTAGGTTTTGTTTGGTTCATAGTATAAGATTCATACTTGCATCTAACGCCTAGTAAGTGTTCGTGGAAAATTTTGAGAGAAAAAACCTATGTTTTTCATCTTAGCTTGCGAGAGTAGAGTACTATAGTGTTAAATGACTAGAAAAACTAGTGGAGCACTATCACTTGCTTCTATAGTCGTGGAATCATTTGTGAAGTTGTTGATATTAATGGTATGAATTGCAAATAATATATGATTACTTATCATTTGTAGTAGAATTAAGATTAAAATATAAATAATGTAACTTTTGGTTCGATGAGTATTAAAAAAAAACTAAAAAAGTTAAGGGTTTTGTTTTATGTTTTTAGAAAAAGGTGACGGTTTTCTGTATCCATTTTCCTGAATATGGATCAGTAATATTCTTTGAGAAGAATAGATTAGGCCTAAGGCCCACAAACTCGGTTGCACTTTTCATGGAAGTGATGATAAATTGGTTTATAAAATCCATCCGGTTCGGTTCTGTAAATCCTGATTGAATTTTTGGTTAATTCAGTTAGGTTTCTTCTGGTTGTTTAGGCGAGAGAGAGAGAGAAGCGGATCGTCGTTAAGGAGGAGGTGTGGAGAAATGGATTCTTCTGTAAACGAGGAAGCCAAGGAGAAGAATTTATGGAAAGCTGTTTTTGCCGTTTCTGGAATTATGATTACCCTCGTCATCTATGGTCTTCTTCAGGTTGCTTTTTTTTTTCTCAGATCACACTCTCTGAGTTCCTCGATTCAATTTGCTTAAACAAACTTTTCTTACCTTTTAGCTCTCAAAGTAGTTTCATAGGCTTCGTCACTGTGTTTCTTATGGAAATTGCAAAACAAGACTACTCCTTTTGCTGATTTTACTTACAGATGATGATTTGATCTGTTCTTTTTTTGTTTGACAATGGCAGGAAAAGATTATGAGAGTGCCCTATGGATTAAACAAGGAGTACTTTAAGTACTCTTTGTTTCTCGTCTTCTGTAATCGCCTCACTACATCAGCTGTTTCTGCTGGTGCTTTACTGGTAAACTAGCAATCTCTGAGTTGTAGCTTTTATTCTTACAAGACAAAGCCTAACTTAAAATTTTCTTACCTTCTACGTAGGCGAGCAAGAAAGTTTTGGATCCTGTAGCTCCTGTTTACAAATATTGTCTCATATCAGTAACTAACATCTTAACTACTACATGCCAGTATGAGGTAGGACATGTTCTTACACCTCCAATCTAATAAATGAACTAATCTCCCTCCTATAAACTTTTTGTTGACCATCCGCGATTCCTCTAGGCCCTCAAGTATGTGAGTTTCCCTGTACAAACGTTGGCAAAATGTGCCAAAATGATACCTGTTATGGTAAGTTCTCTGTAAAAGTAAGACAATAATTTTACATGTTAGTTTATCACCGTTCTCTAATTTCTTTTCTTTTTACAGGTTTGGGGAACCCTCATCATGCAGAAAAGGTACAAGGGATTTGACTATTTAGTGGCTTTCCTCGTCACCCTCGGTTGCTCCGTCTTTATTCTTTTTCCGGTAAAAATCCAATCTTCTCCCAAATGGAACACCATTAGTTTATAGTGTGCATTATGATAAGATGGAATGAAACTTTGTTTTTGTCTTTGAGCTGTAGGCGGGAGATGATATTAGTCCGTACAATAAGGGAAGAGAAAACACTGTCTGGGGTGTTTCCCTTATGGTTGGTTATCTTGGGTACAATACCGTTCTTTGGTTTAGAAATTGGAACCTCAATATCCTTTTGCTATATTAATAATCTGGTTTTGGTAAACCGGCTAACAGGTTTGATGGCTTTACAAGCACCTTCCAAGACAAACTCTTCAAAGGTTATAATATGGAGATACATAACCAAATATTCTACACAACTGTTTGTTCCTGTATTCTTAGTTTCACTGGTGAGGACTTTTGTTTGTACATCTTTTGTCTCTTTTACTCTCAGTTTGTTTGGACTTTGGACCGTATAGTACCTTCTGTGATAATTCGTTCTGTTTGGTCAATGGTCTATTAGGGAATTCGTAAGAAAGATGATTCACGACTTATTAATCACTTGGATAAATTTTTCTTAAGATGTCTTTGTTTTTTTGGTTATATATAAAAATGTGACTTAAGCTTCAACGGAGAACATATTTTAGTAGTCCTAACCACTACAGTTAGTTGGAGAATTTTCTATGCTTGCTCTTTTTCTGACCATACACATTTATTAGTTGATACATGGACCACAAGAAGCTCATAGTTGCAGGTTGAGCATGCTCTTTGGTAATCATATGAGAAACCTCGTGCTCGTTGTAGGTCTTATATTGCAAGGGCATTTACTACCAGCTGTGGATTTTGTTTCTCGGCATAGGGATTGCCTATTTGATATCGCTTTGCTTTCTACTGTGAGTCATCTACACCCTATAATCATGTTTTCAACTCTGATTCAGAACATCTACCCAGATTAGAGTATGACTGTATTGCAACAGTGGTTACAGCTGCTGTAGTTAGAGTTAGTGTACTGTAAGCTAGACACAAAAGCCTTAATCATGCAAAAATCTAAAAAGTAGCATCCAAACTTATCAGAGACAACATGTTTTTTTGCAGGTAGCAACAGCCAGCCAATTTTTCATTTCGTACACCATTAGGACTTTTGGAGCTCTAACCTTTGCTGCCATAATGACGACAAGACAAGTGAATTAGTTACCCTTATCTCAACTCTTTGATTCCTGACCACAATCTGTTATATATCTAAATCTTTCTTTGTTTTCTGGAAAAAAATAAAAATAAAAAGCTTGTGAGCATCATGCTGTCCTGTATTTGGTTCTCACACCCGCTTAGCTGGGAGCAGTGCATCGGATCTGTAAGCTGCTCCAAGCCTCTCTTTACTTCATCATCTGTCTTATCCTTGCTGTGAAGCTAAACCCGTTAATCACTCTCCCAGGTTATTGTTTTTGGGTCTCTGTATGCTAAAAACTTGGCAAAGAAAACATCAGAAAAGCCACAGGCGGCTCAAGAACTTCCGCAGGACGAAGAGGTTGAGCCTCTTAAGGGAAACCCTTAAAGCACGGAGAGAGTTTCTCTTCTCAGATGGTTAAAAAGTCGCCAGCCAAATCTCACGACCCTTACGTTCACACCTATGGCTCTGAGGTATCTATCTATCAAAGGAAAAAAAGTAAGCGGTTCGGGTCTCCAAATTAGAGATTAAGGTTGAGTTCCGACTCTGATTTTTTTTTTGTTTATGTTTTTCAAAAAGTAGTCATAGATAGATGATAACGTACTATGAATATTTATAGAGCTTAATGTATGCAACTGGTGTTTGTTTCAGTTACTTATTGGAGACGAGCTTTACTGTTTTGTTGTAGAGTAGTTGTGTAAAACTATAATAATATATATAAAAGCAATATGTTGTGATTCGTCGGTTGAATCTCCCAATACTGCTGGTTTAATTTGCTACAATACTTCATCAACTTCATATATATCCTAATCAAACATCAATGTATTTGTCCTTTTTTATCCACAAAAGAAGAAAATAATAAGTATCTTCCTTCCTAATCCATACACACAAAATGTACAAATACATGACTCATGGCATCATCATCAACTTCAAACCCAAACAGTTATTTAATCACAAATATAATCATCTTCTCCCAAAATGATCTTCTCTTCTTAACTTTGTTACTTGGGGCCCTTTGACCCTGTCGCCATTTGGAAGCTCATGGCCGGTAGTTCCGTTAGCCAATTATAATCTTCGGTTACTTAACAGCATTACTTTGAAGAACAACTTGCCCCCACTCGCCGGTACAATACATAACAGAAAAGCTTTTTTTTTTCTTCTAAAAATACCCTAAAATAGTTTTTATATTTGTCAACTACACACCCTTTTTTTGAAAACTACATTTTGAAGTGTGTGATTCGACCTTTTTGACTTCATTTAAATTATATTAACATATTTTGATAAAATCATAATTTAAATTCGAAATCACCATTTTAATTAATATTAATATTTATTTTATTATATTTTTTTGTTAAAAAGATTTGTTCCAGGTAAATACTTGCTTTTTAACATTAAATTAGATGATGGTCCGTGCGGATGCACGCACAAAGATAATTTTGTTAAAATTGTAGTAGTCATAGTTTTAACATATAGTTTTTTTTGTTGTTTGTATAATTCTTGTTACAAAGAATAAAGTATGAAAGATCACTCATATTTGTTTGTGTCTTCTGTAGATGGGGTCAATAATATTATTATATTGATGTAACTTGAGACATTCTTGTTTGTTGATTTTACTGTGAAAACTCTCTGTTTTTGAATTTAGGAAGAAATAAAGAAAAAAAGAGTTAACATTTGAAGAGAATCATAATTTGGTACAAAAAATCGAGTCGAATCCACCCGGAAAAATGGTATCGGATCTGGTGAAATACCCGAACGAATCTTAAATTTCTTGATCAGAAAAATTAGAACCGAATCCGATTCGAACCTAAATATTTCAGGTACCCGATAATATATAGACTATAAATATATACTTAAATATATTATTTTTTTGAAAAGGAAACAATAGACATGGAAAAAAAGCACAACCAGAGAATTTACCAAATTCAGGTTGATTGCTAATATTTGGTAACTACACAGTATCATTTATTTAAGTCTTTTGTGATAACGACACAATATTTAATTGATGAGAAGAGATAACCATAGATATTTAACATTCCCTGTAAACATAATACACTAACCAATATGAGTTTTTTTTTATTGAATTTTGATTATTTTTAGAATTTTGAGTAGGGGTAGTTTAGTCTTTTATGAAAGGTAAACTATTTTTTAAAAGGGAAAACAATAGATAGCCAATTAGAAGACGTCACATAGGGAAAATATATTTTGAGAATTAAAAATTAAAAACTGCCGAGCTCCAGAATTGCGACACGTCACCCGCAAATTCTGCGAGCGCGACACGTACCGAGCGACTTCTCATATCTTACATATTAAGTATAAAGTCAGTTTGCACCAGATTAAAAGTTGGACTGGTTGATTATTACGTTGCCCTTAATGAACTATTTGATTAATAAAAAAATAATCCATAAATTTATTTATATTTTTTTTAAAAAAAACGAAAATAATAAATAAAAATGAAATTAATAAAGAAAATATTCAAAAAATTATTTTTCTTAAAAAATCATATTTATCTTTAATGAGTTATTTAATATATTTGATATATTTGATTTTTAATCAAAAAATAATATATATAATTCTAAATATGATATAAGATAAACATATCTTAAAATAAAATAAATTAAAAAAATAAATTAACATTACTCAACAAACCAATCATACTTTATATAAAATTTATTATATTTAAATAATGAATCATCATTTGTAGTCATGAATAAAAGAATTTAAAATTTAATATTATAGTTTCTAGCAGGGTCAAATATCAACATCGTTAAAATATTGAATTTTATGCAAGATATGCTAAATGGAGTAATATAATATTTAGGATTATATTTTTGGCTGTGTCGAATTTTAAAATCTGTAAAAGATTTATATCTTATACATGATAGACCAAATAGAATGTGCACTACTTTATTTTAAAATTCATATAATAATTTGTATTGTCTAAATAAAAATCACATGATTAAAATTTTAAAAGTCGAAAAATTTAAGATATCATTTTTTAAACATCTAATTATATTGAAGTAAACCAAAACCAAAGAGAATTTAAGTTTAAACATCAAAACAAAGGAAAACAAATCACACAAATTCATTTTTGTCCAACATCATATCAATTGAAAATTTTGAAAGTCGAAAATTTTAACATACCAAATCTAAAATTTACAAAATTTTAATGTATGCATATTATGCTGACCAACTAACTAGTAATATATACTAGTTGAGGGTTCGTGCCTTGCACGGGCATAAAAGATTTACAATATTTTTAAATGTATAAATTATTGGTTTAACTTGAGTATTTTCTTAATTTCAATAAAAGTATCGTTTTTAATTATTTAATTTATTGAAAGTAGTTAAATTTCTGTTTTTTTACTAATTAATGAAATATTATTTAGAGCAACATGACGTTAAAACTATCACAGTCATTAATATGTGAATATGCATAATTCATGTCTCTTTAAGAATATCAAACTTATGCTCAAAAGCTTCAAATAGTCGAAAGTTGATCGCTAACTCATTTTTCGCCTCAAATTTTCCAAATCTTTTTGGTCTTTTTAATTCCATAAATTTTTCATTTGGATGTGTTCGTATCAGTTACGTCTAACAGAGTCGCTGCTTAGAGCATCCACATTGCTGTGTTTTTAGAAATATTTTCAACAAAAAAATAATAATAATAAAATAATAAATAATATTTGTTTATTAAAAAGTGTTCTAAAAAATGTTGGAACTCCAACCCAATTGTTCAAATAAAAACATTTAGGTTAGAATTTCAAGATTTTATAGAACACTCCTCATTAAACAAATATTATTTGCTATTTTATTATTAATTATTTTTATTGAGAACACTTCTAAGAACACCACCAATGTGGATGCTCTTAGAAGAGCATACTTATGATGAAGAAGCCATGTATAAGCCAAAACATAAATGGCTTCAAGTTCAATATAGATGAAAAAGGCAGAGCAGAGAGAAAGAGTGTAAAGAGGATCTAAACCAAAGTCCAATAACCAAATTGACTTTCTTCCCCTACAGAAGAGTCACTATCTCTCTGCCCATTTAAAAGCTTAAAACAAGACAAGGAAAACCAACATGCTCGTCAAATTCCAATCAGATAAAGAATGTTTACGGAAAACAAATTTTCATCAAAACTGGCACCAAGGAGAAAAACCAGATCAATGTTGAGAATCCTAGGATATGCATTGACAGGATCAATCAACAAAAGGAAGCATGACTATAGTACTTAAAATTACTTTCTCAATCCTTACCATCACTAATTTACCGTCGAAACAGAGGCTTAGAGCATCTCCACACCATTGGAGTCCTTAGCTCTTTTTAAATTAATTTTTTTTTGTTTTGTTTTTGTTTGAATAGTGAAGGATCTCATAGAAAAATACATGTCCAATGGTGTATTCCCTCTGGAGTCCTTAAAAAAAATTGAATTTTAAACATTTAAATATAAATTTTTTATTTATTGAATGATTAAATATAAAAATACAATAATTATCAATCTTCATTACCAAATTTGTTCCAAATATTTTCAAGTAAATCTTTTTCAAACACTACAAGAAACAGGAGCAATTGCGAGGAAGCTTTTACTCGCAAATCAC
>OVAN01003633.1:0-28402 GCA_900406275.1 Anastatica hierochuntica
GCCAAGACAAACACTCTGTCTTGGCGCCAATTGGCGCCAAGACCATGCCTTGGTCCTGGCGGCAATTAGCGCCGAGGCGGACCTTCTATTTTGGCGTCAATCGGCGTTTAGACATTTTTTCGAAGCGACGCGATTCTATAATGCCTTTGGTCGTTTCGTATCGCTCCGTAGGACGTATCATGTGGCCCTGTGAGAGTTATCCGAGAACCATCGATGCTGATCGTAGCACTTGGGTGCTCTAGCCGCTCGCGGACGGACAAACTTTATGCGAAGATTGGCCGTGATCGACTATCTCCGAAGCTTCGAAGCCAGTTCGGGAAGAGACAGCCTGAACGATGAGATTCTCGGAGTTTTCAAATATTCTTATGATTCTTGTGTCCGAAGGAGATAACGTCTTTTCCGTAGTCCTTTTCAGGCATCGATTTCGTCGGGACAATTTTTGACCCCAACAATGAGCCAACCGTCGAGAATGCCACCGAGGTATACGAGGGAGTCGAACCTATCGGTTGTATGTACGCTTCTCTCTGTTTGTTTTCATGGTTGTAGTAGTAGGGTATTTTGGAATCAGTCAAATGCGTAGAATGACTAGGAGTCGTAATCCTGTAGGATCAATCATGGTTGGAGGCAAAGTAGCTTATGCCATGTTCAATTCCAGAGTCACAAGTAGCTTCATCAGACCAAGGTTGGTCAGGAGCTAGAACTTTAAGGGATAGTTCGTTCCAAAGAACCAGAAGATAGATTCATTGGGTCAGGATATGATGAGAGCCACCAGAGTCCACTTGGGAGTTCCAGTTTCTATTGGAGGAGTGGAATTCACCAGTAACCTGAACGAAATGGAGATGGGAAGATATGACATCACCCTAGGAATGGATTGGCTCGAGCGCTATGATGTAGATCTGGACTGCTGCCAAGAAAAGGTTAGAATCGGCAGAGGCAAGGTGGATGTCATTTATCAAGGAGTCAGATCTAGCACCCAAGTTCCAGTAATCTCAACGCTACGCACCGAAGAGCTACTCCGGAAAGGAAATGAGGCTTTCATAGCGACTATCACGATGACCAAGAAGGGAGAACCACAAGAGGTTAGAGATATTGTTGTTGTCGCTCAGTACGAGGATATATTTGAGCAATTGAAAGGACCACCACCTGCCAGAAGAGAACGATTTACCATTGAGCTTGAACCAGGGAAAACCCTTGTGTCTCGAGCACCATATCGCCTAGCACTAGCTTAGATGGTTGAACTGAAGAAGCAGTTGGAGGACCTCATCGATAAAGGGTTCATCTGACCTGGCAGTTCTATTAAGAACAAGTACTTGCTGCCAAGGACAGATGAGCTTTTGACTAGCTTCAAGAAGCATCTTGGTTCTATAAGATCGATCTAGTGTTAGGATACCATCATATTTTAATCGCTGAGCAAGATGTGCGGAAGACGACCTTTCATACTCGCCATGGACATTATGAAATTTTGGTCATGCCATTCAGATTGACAAATGCGTCAGCCGCCTTCATGAAGCTGATGAATTACGTTTTCTAGGAGCACTTGGACAAGTGTGTAATTGTGTTCATTGACGATATCGTGCTGTATTCAAGGAGTAGGAAAGAACACATTGAACACCGAAGGATAGTGCTCGATAAGCTAAGGGAGCAGAGATTGCATGCTAAGCTCAACAAGTATAGTTTTTGGCAAAGGGAAATAGGATTCCTAGGCCATGTGGTCTCAGTGAATGGAGTTGCAGTTGATTCGAAAAAAGATCGCAGCCATCACCAGTTGGCCAACACTAACGACCGCCGTGAAAGTTTGGAGTTTCCTAGGTCTGACAGCCTACTACCGGAAGTTTGTTAAAGGATCCGCCAGTCTAGCAAAATCATTGACTCACCTAACTGGAAAGGGGGGTTAAATTAGAATGGACGAAGGACTGTACCACAAGTTTTTTACCTTAAAGGACCGGTCGCAGACCCCAGTTCTAGAGCTGCCAAAGATGAGGGAACCGTATCAGGTTTATACGAATGCGTCAGGGGTAGACTTGGGTTGTGTATTAATGCATCACACCAGTTGATACTTCATGAAGTGAATGATCCTACTAATGATTTGGAATTGGAAGAAATTGTCTTTGCATTAAAGATTTAGAGGCCTTACCTATATGGAGTAAAAGTTCATATATTTACATATCACAAGAGCCGAAAGTATATCTTCACCCAGTCAGAATTGAATTTGAGACAGAGGAGATGGGTAGAGTTGTTGGCAGATTATGACATGGAGATTGCCTATCACTCTGGTAAGGCCAACCAAGTATCATACTCCCTAAGCAGGCAAAGGAACGACGTGCCAAAGTCAAAGGAGACTTAAGAGTTGGTAGAAATGGTGGCAAACCTTCGGTTTTGTGTAAATTGAGCAGAGGAGAATGAAGTCGGGATGGAAGAAGTGAATAAAGTTGATATGCTCTAGAGAATTAGACACGCTCAGAAGAAGGATGAGCAACTCAAAGCCAAGAAAGGGGTAGCAAGATATCATGTTGCGACTAATGGAATGATCATGTTTTAGAATCGAATATGCGTGCCAGACGACTCAGAGTTAAGGAAGGAGATTCTGCAGACTGCTCATTGTTCAAAATTCTCAGTCCACCCCAGGACAACCAAAATGTATCGAGGAATGAAAATATACTACTAGTGGATGGTATGAAGGGGGATGTTGTCACTTTTGTTACTCAGTGTTAGACATGCCAGTTAGTAAATGGAGAGCATCGAGTACCGAGCGGGATACTGCAGGATCTACCGTTGTCGGAATGGAAATTCATAGGATAACCGTGGACTTTGTCACTAGGTTGCCCACTACCTTAGGTGACATGAATTCAATTTGGGTAATTGTAGACTGACTTACGAAGAGCGCTCATTTCCTACTGATAAAGAAAACCGACGGAGCAGACCGTCACACAGAAGTATATCGACGGGATTGTCTAGTTGCATAGAGTTCCAGTTAGCATCGTATCCGACAGAGATGTCAAGTTCACCTCCATGTTTTGGCAAATATTCCATAACACCTTGAGGACGAGGGTAAACCTCAGCACGACCTATAATCCGCAGACAGACGGTCAGTTGGAAAAGACTATCCGAGCATGGAACCTATAACATGTAAAAACACTAAAGAACAAAAAAAAAACTCCAAAAAGACCCAAATACATATTAAAAAACTAACTTTTCTCGATAAAACAATAGTAAAAATCGATAAAATACGAATGCATCAAATCCCTCAGACTTGAATCTTTGCTTGTCCTTAAATAAAGGAAAACGAAGATTAAATCGAAGGATAAGAAGTTTGAAAACCAATGGACCTTTACACTTTCAAGAGACCTTGCTTTGCACTTAGAATCACTGACCACATAAACCTGAGACAATAAGAACATTCTCCCCAAGATCCCCATCATGAGCCCGCAAGGCCATCCATACTCCAAACTCTGAACCTACAAGCCTCACATTCATGTTAATAATTTTCTACATTCATTCCTAGAAATGTGAAACTTTTCACCAGAGAACTCTTCATTCGGAAATTCAGGCAAGGTGATAGAATGACTTTTTAGTGGTAAGGCTTAAAGTGTTTAAGGTTTCAATAACTGCGCTAGGATGCAAGACATTATGCAAAATCACAGGAGAGAGAATATTTTGATCACCATGACCCCTTACTACCTAAGCAGAAACCACTAACTCTAACACTAAGTCAAATATGTGCAATTCTTCAGAGTGCATTAAACCACGAAATAACACGCATAAGCTGATTTCCTACACGGATATAAATAAAAAGAATGAATTTTTCGTTTTTTGTGTGGAAAATCCGGTGGAAATCAGCATCACGTAGACAATTTAATTACAAAACACCCATACAACATGAAGAGATGCAACCGTAACCATCTTAAATCTCTAAATCATCCACCAACGTCTACTAGATGCTCAGGACAGTGTCTAGAACCACCTAATGGTTCAATCCTACCTAAGTAATCAGAAGGATCATGTTTACCCTACTCTATCCATTTTTTCACATATGTGCACATAGAGTCAAAAAAGAAATGCTTGGAGAATCAAATGAGATAGGATAAAGATGTGGTGCTAAACTAAAGATGAGTCTGGTCACTCAGGATTACAGAAAAAGGGGTGGAAGAAAATTGGAGGTGTATTCCAAAATGGTTGGTTTCGAAATCCCGATTTCAAGCCCCTGTTTGAAGACAATTAAGTTCATTAGTAGTTCCGGTAAATAGAGTTAAAACATTTATGACAAGAACTTGAGTTCTAAAGATTTCTGGCGGGGAGTCTGGTCATGAGGTTTTCCGGATTTTCTGCGCTAATAGCTCAAGAAAAATGGTCAATGTAGATAGAAGAATAGGTACAACGCACAAAGTCAATAGTCTAGAAATCATCATCAAGTGCAAAGATCTGATAAACTGACTCGATAAAACATGAAAAACTGACTCAAAAGAACACACCAAAAGAAAAGAAAAAGCATAAGTAACCTCCTCCAGACTTGTTTCACACCGTTTCGGTGTGATACAAACCCGGAGAATGGGTAAGTAGATAACAATAAGTCCAAATAAGAATGAAAAGAAAAGAAAAAGATAAAGAAAGGAAAAATCTAATGTCCAGCTCTAAAGCGTCTGCTTGCTTCAATCGCATCTCGGCCAGTGCGCGAATTCCTGCGCCTCTCCGCTCTCATGGTTGCCTCTCTATCAATATCAGCTTAAATGTCCTCCACACCCTAAGATGAAGGTCCGCCTCCTACGCTGCCTACTGAATGTCATCAACACTATCTGAATCATCATCATCAGCATCACCTGCATCAGCTGCAACATATGCATTCATAGCAACATGGCTCCGAACAGAAGGACGAGAAATGCAAGCAAGTAGGCCACCCCTAGCAAACTTCAACATGAGAGAGCTAGTCTTCTGGTTGCTCTACACAGTCGAAGCTCTAAACTATGCATCAGAAGTAGAAGCTGGTGGTGGTGGTTCGAGCTCGTAAGCACTGAAATCGTCCAGGAACAATTCCATGCTCTCATGATCATTGGGTATAGGAGGTGGAGGCATGTGCGCCTCATAATCAGCACCATCAGCCTCCGCGTCTAGCTGAATACGTGTCCAAGAAGAACCTGCAGATCCCTTCTTGAAAGAAGGGGGTATGAGCATAGACGGGAAATCAGAGGCATGAACTCGACTCCTGGAGTATCAACAATGGAAGTTAAGTCACGACAAGGGATCTCGATGCAGAGTGAATGCTGCTGACAATCCTGAAAATGATAAAAAAGGCGTGGAACTGTCAATGTGCTCCTTCAAGGGGATGCTAGTATGTAGCTATCAGCGAGATGCTTCCCATTGAAGTAAGTATAGTGTGGTCTTTCATCAAAGTCTTCTTTCGTCGACTTGACTAGATTGAACTCCACTCTCTTGAAACCTTGAAGTAAGCAAACTTCTCTGCAATGACTACTCCCAAGTTCAGGTCCCGAGCATCCAAGTACCTGATTTGTGGTGCCATATCCCATGTGTGCTTGACATCAATAAACAACAAACCTAACTCATCGTTGCTCATCGCAGTCTAAGATGCCTTAGCGTAGATAGGAGAGCTGATGATCTTGGCTGCAAGTATGATAACGAGGCTATGAATGTGGGATTACTTGTCGTTTTGAGAGACGAATTTTCGAGCAGCAATATACTCATAAAACTCATTGACTCTCAGAAAATGAGGAACCTCAGTAGCACGATCTTGTGCAAAACCAAAAATCTGACACAAATCCATCATAGACATGGTCCGCCACTAGGTTATCGAGATCCTTATAAACAAGTCGTGCAGAGGCCAAGAATCAGTGACATAGGTCGGAGTAGACATACTCCTGAAGCCCTAGCAGGCCTTCCATGCCCATCCTCTGAAAGATGTCATAACCGTCGTCGCGAATACCCAATGCCTCTAGAAGCTCAACGTCAACAGCTCGAGTAATAGGAAACTCAATGTGCTCCAAGTCAGCTATGAACTGACTATTGTGCTCATCCCATACTTTGGTCACGGGACGATTGGCAGGTTGTAATGGGTCCGGGTTCTTGAACCGTTTCCTGAGTTGTGACGGTTCTGCAGGTCCTTTCGGCAATGCGCATGCTTTTCTCTTTCCCATTCCTGCGAAATCGACGCTTGGAAAACAATTTGTAACAGTTTAATCCAAAAGAAACACAAAAATCATCAACCCTATCACAAAGAGCATTGTTCCTGTATGATTCAAGCTCACAAACAGCAAGAGCAAACATTAAAACAATCCAAAACATCAAGAACATAGGTCATTTCATCCAATTTTCATTTTGAAATCAAGATTCAAGTGTAAATTATCAAAAACATCACAACCAAGCATCAAAACACATAGAAATCAGTCACATGCATGCCTCTAAAGAGTAATATCATCAAAAATCAAGGCAAACAACAAAAATAAGCATCCTCAGAAACTTCAGGCGTCTAAAACGCGAAAATCACAAAATCACCAAATTGAATCCTCAAATCACCTATTCTATGTGCAATCCTACTTATAAGCATCATCGAATATGTAGATATCATCATTCACAAAACAAATTTAAGGCAAAAACCAAAGAATCAAAAATTCCCAAAATTTATCTAAAATGTGTCGAAATTTCAAGGAGGAGTTTCGTGCACATACCTTAAATTCAGAAAAATTGATCAGATAGGATGAAAGAGAACAAAAATTTAATGAATTTAGATCCAAGAATCACTCAAATCCGTTAAGAATCGAGTGATTTATGGGGGTGACGATTTGTGTGTTTGAGAGAAAAAGAGTTTCATAAAAACTGAAACTGTGTCCTTCGTTTTGATTTATTGTGCTATCAGGACATGGATCGACCGCTCCCTTAGTAGGGGTCAGTTGGTCATTGTATCTCTGCCAAGACATGATCAAATCGTGATTGGGCAGGGATTGGACGATCCTAGGACAAGGATCGGTCGATCCTTGTCCGTCTGCCAGGAAACTCGCGTCTTCTTCATACTACGCAAATCACTGTGAATCTCCTTCTCTTGTCTTCAAGAACAACAACTCCGTATGGTCATACCTCACCAATCGTAAATGGTCCCGACCAACTGGAAACAACCTCAAACATGAGTTAAATAGAAGTACTGGATCTCCTGCAGCGAAATGGCGTGGAACGATTCTCTTCTCATGGAAAGCCTTTGTCATTTCTTTTGTAGATTCTTGTGTTCTCGTAGGCATTCAAGCGTATCTCATCAAGTTTAATGATCTGAATCATCCGCTTCTTAGCTGCTGGCTTGATGTCGAAATTCATCAACTTCATAGCCCATAAACCGCTGTACTCTAACTCCACGGGCAAGTGACAAGACTTCCCATATACCATCTGATAGGGTGTGGTGCTTAAGGAGTCTTGTATGCAGTGCAGTATGTCCAAAATGCTTCATCAAGCTTCACAGCTCAGTCTTTCCACGTCTTGCCAATTGTTTTCTCCATGATTCCCTTAATCTCTCTATTAGAGATCTAAACTTAACCTACGGTTTGAGGATGATAAGGCGTAGTTACCTTATGTTGAACACCATGCTTCTTCAGGATACTCTCAAATAGCTTGTTGATAAAATGAGATCATCCATCACTAATAACAACTCTGGGAACTCCAAATCGCAGGAAGATCACTGATTTAAAAATCTTCAAGACTACCTTGGCATCATATGTAAGGTTAGCCAGCGCTTCAACCCATTTAGAAACGTAATCGACAACTACCAAGATGTATTGATTTCCATGAGATGGTGGGAATGGTCCTATGAAATCAATACC
The DNA here is from genome assembly GCA_900406275.1 of Anastatica hierochuntica. Taxonomy (NCBI): domain Eukaryota; kingdom Viridiplantae; phylum Streptophyta; class Magnoliopsida; order Brassicales; family Brassicaceae; genus Anastatica; species Anastatica hierochuntica. Next base: position 7,812 of record OVAN01003633.1, read on the forward strand.
TCATACATTGAATACCCCAACTTCCAAAATAAAGTTCTGAGGCATCTCATTTCTCTTGCTGATATTGCCTTTCCGCTGACAGGCATCACACTTCGAAACGAAATCATGGGCGTCTTTAAACAGTGTAGGCCACCATAATCCTGCTTGTAACACCTTCGAAAAAATCTTGAAGGTAGCGAAGTGACATGCAAACTCTAAACCATTGCGATGATAAATATTACCTTGAACTTCTGACTTCGGACTACACTTGCGAAAAAGTCCATTAGAGCATCTCTTGTAGAGGAAAAGATTATCCCAAAAGTAATGTTTGATGTCTCTGAGGAACTTCTCCTTCGCATAGTCTGCGAAATTCAGTGGCTCTATTCAGCACTTAGATAGTTTGCAAAGTCTGTAAACCACAGAATCTCATCGTGAATATGTCTAATGGCAAAACAATCAACTTCATCCATGTATTCATCCTCCGAAAAGGTAACCATGTAGACATTTTCCTCCGAGAGACTATCATCAACTGGATTTTCAACTTTCACTCGTAATCGAGATAGATGGTCAGCTACACCATTCTCGATTCCAAGTTTATATCTAATCTCCAAGTTAAATTCCTGCAACAACAAAATCCATCTCAAGAGTCTTGGTTTAACATCTTTCTTAGACACCAAATACCTCAAAGCCGCATGATCTGTATGAACAATGACTTTGAATCCCACCAAATAGTATTTGAACTTCTCGAATGCATAAATCACAGCTAACAACTCCTTCTCCGTAGTAGCATACTTGATATGAATGTCATCAAATGTCCTGCTACCGTAGTAGATCACATGGAGATTCTTATCTTTTTTCTGACCCAAAACTGCTCCTACTGCTAGTCACTGGCGTCACACATCACTTCGAAAGGCAAATTCCAATTTGGTTGCTGCACAATTAGAGCGTTGACTCCTTGATTTTCTGAAAAGCCAATAAGCAATCAACATAATATTATAATTTAACATCCTTACAGAGGAGATGACTTAGAGGTCTGGCAATCTTGGAGAAATCTTTGATGAACCATCTGTAGAATCCCACATGCCCAAGGAAACTGCGAATGTCCTTGATAGAAGTAGGTGGTTGTAGACTCGTCATCACTTCGACTTTCGCGCAGTCGACTTCAATGACCTTCTTTGTGATCTTGTGCCCTAGGAAAATCCTATCACGCACTATAAAATGACACTTCTCCCAATTCAGAACAAGATGTTTCTCTTCACACCGCTCCAAGACCTTACAAAGGTTAGATATACAATTAGATGAGCCATAAACGGAGAAATCATCCATAAAAAATTCCATGATATCTTCAATCAAATCAGTAAAAATATACATCATGCATCGTAAGAAGGTCGCAGGTGCATTGCACAGTCCGAATGGCATCCTCCGTTAAGCTTATGTCCCATAGGGACATGTGAATATGGTCTTCTCCTTGTCTGGCGGATGAATGAGAATATTAAAGAAACCTGAATAACCATCAAGAAAGCAATAGTAAGGATAATTAACAAGTCTCTTAAGCATCTAATCCATGAAAGGAAGAGGAAAATGGTCCTTTCTGGTGGTCGAGTTCAGCTTTCTGTAGTCTATATACATCTTGTGGCTTGTGATTGTCCTAGTGGGAATGAGTTCGTTCTTCTCGTTGGTGATGACTGTGATTCCACCTTTCTTTAGTAGTACATGAACTTGACTCACCCATGTGATATCAGAGATGGGATAAATCACACATGTATCTAAAAGCTTCAGAATCTCGTTCTTGACAACCTTCACCAGCTTTGGATTAAGTCTCCTTTGATGTTCAATGGAAGTCTTTGACTCATCCTCCAAGTGGATCCTATGCATGCAGGGATATGGATAAATACCTGTGATATCATCTAAAGAATGGCCCAATGCTTTTCTATACTTTCAAAATTTTGAAAGAAGCAAAGCGATCTCGAAATTGTTCAGGTTAGCATTAATAATCACATGATATGTGGAATTTAGACCTAAGAAAACGTACCTTAATCCTGCTGGCAATGGTTTGAGCTCGAGTTTTTGAGCTTTCAGCTCGTTCCAATCATATTTTGTGCTCGCCCCAAGTGATGGTGACGCCGCAGAAGATGGCTCCTTGAGCTTAATGTATGTGAGCTGCTTCTCGATAGTTGGTGCCAAGTCCAGCAATGCGGCAACCTCAGATGTGTCTTCGTTCAGAAACCCATATTCACTTTCAATCTGAGTCAAAGCAAATCGTAAGGGGTCCTCCGTGTACAACTCTTCTACAGAATCTTCAATCACGTCGGTGAGTGTACCAACCCAGAAAGTGTGTCCATTAATGGTGGATTTCTTCATAGAATTTTCAATTTTGAATCACATAACCAACTTCCCAAGGTTAAGATCAATTTGACGTTCTACACATCAATCATGGCTCTAACAGTAGATAAGAACGGTCTACCCAAAATTATAGAATCCTTGGATTCTTCTTCAAGGTCAAAGACTACAAAATCAGTGTATGCGTAGCCTTTTACAACTCCTACGGGAATGTTGTAGAGAACTCCCACTGGCCGTCGAACCGATATGTCAGCTAATACAAGAGTCATCCTTGTAGGCTTATAGTTGACAATATTCAACCTCTGAGACACATAAAAAGGTATGACGCTAACACCTGACCCCAAATCACAGAGAAATCTCTCAAAAGTAAGAGATCCAATCCTACACTGCAATACAAAAGGTCCAAGATCCTCACGCTTCTCAGGTGCGATATTCTGCATAATCGTACTACACTTCGTAGTAAGCATCGAGACTCCCTATTATAAAGTAATCTTGTTTGAGAGAATCTCTTTCATGTACCTATTAAGAGAAGGTACCATCTTGACTGCCTCGACGAAAGGCAATCGAACGTGTAATTCTCCTACTAGATTCTTCAGCTTTTCGTATTCGCGCTATTTGACTTTTTGACGGGGTCTTGCAGGGTATGAAGGCTTGGGAACATAAGGTGGGGGTGGTACATGCTCATCCCTAACATCCAACTACTTCATTTTAGCGAAGAAGAGGATGCATTCACGTCAGGACATGGATCGACTGCTCCCTCAGCAAGGATTGATCGATCCTTGTCTCTCTGGTTAGAATCGATGAATGTGGTTTTTGACAAAGATCTGTCGATCCCTGGTAAGGATTGGTCGATCCTTATCCGACTGTCAGAAGAGACTTGGACTTCTTTTCTGCTTAGCAAAGTGATAGCATTGTAATACTCCTTGGCGTTTTTCTCCGGCTTGCCTGGAATAACACTCGGTGGTGCTGTGTTCCGAGCAAAAGTTTGAGCAACCTGAGTTTCAAGCAACTTCATATACATGCTCAATGCTTCGAATTTCCCATTGAGATCACCATACATGCTATTAACCTTCTGGTTTATGTCCGCAACTAATTTTTTTTGACTTTCCAGCAGTTGTTTCATCATTTGCTTCAACTCATTGTCCTGGGAATATGTGGATGATGCTCCTTGAGTCTGATTCTTATTGTTGCTTCGGTTGGAAACCATTATTTCCAAAGTTATTTCCTTGAGTCTGATCTTACTCTGATATCCCGGATTAAACACACTGTGGTTCTATTGAAACGACTTGTTCTGGAACTGGTTTTGTTGATTTAAATCATTGTTCTCGTAGTTTCCTTGTCCTCCAATATAGTTCACATTGAATTGTTCACTATTGGTCTCCTCAACAACATACTCATGATACACCTGTCCAAGCTTATGCTCTTAGAGCAACTGCCCATCATTTTGCTCACCAACAAAGTGAACTCTCTTCTGCTCTCTTCGCATCAACTCATCAAGCTTTGCCTAAAAATCATAAATCCTCTTAGTATTAGCCGCTGCACTTCTTCTATCGCGATCATCCAAAATGTAATCTTTTTTGGGCATGGAACCTATGACCTGTAAAAACACTAAAGAACACAAAACGACTCCAGAAAGACCCAAATACATATTAAAATACTAAATTTTTTCAGATAAAACAATAGTAAAAATCGATAAATACGAATACATCACAGCCCGAGAACCGACGATCTCCATCGCTCGCGTCGCCGCTGCTCCGTTCCCGATCTTCATTGTCGCCTCACGCCGAAGCTGCTCCGCCGATTTCATCGCCCCCCTCCGCGAATCGCAAGCCGCTGCCGTGATGATCTTCTCGGATCGGAATTCCGAGCTTCCATTTCCATGGTTCCATTGTCAATCTCCCGCGTTCTCGCCGTTAATCTTGGTAAGCGGAAATCTTCTCAGGGCTATGCCGGAAATCGTAGACCTCGGGGCATGATCTATGGCAATTGATATGCCATTCTGTGAAAATTGTGGTGGTCTAGGTGCCTTGTTTGGTGTTAAATTCTATTGTATCGTAGTAATTGTTAAGTCTTTTCGTCGGTGTTGCGCGTTGCACGTTTCGCAATCCACCCCCTCGCTGAGTGATTCCCCTGTCACTTCCGTCCCTCCCTTTTTTCCCTTTTGTTCTTTTCAGGGGAGCAGAACGATTAGATGACAGGAGCGAGATGGAATGGTGTTCGGTTTTCGGAAACCGTATGTTTCGTTTTAATTAAATTCCGAACTTGGTTTTATTTGATTTATGGAGTTGGTTTAGTTGAATTTCTGGTTTAATGAATGATTTGAAAATTAGAATGGTTAGGATTTGGTTGACTATGATTCGGTTTTTCCTGGTTAATCAAGTGGTTTATTGAATTTTGCATTCAGTTTATTACGATATTATGAATAACGGACTGTAGATCCTAGTTGGAAAGAGACAGACGTTACAAAATTTTTCAATTTTTAAAATCAATCAATTTTGTAAAAATCTAACTCCCAATATCCCATTATTTGTTTTGTTTTTTAGTAGTCTGATTGATCAAAAGGAAAACGATTAGTAATATTCCAAATTGAGAATTATTTTATGATTTATGGTAAGTTTGTTGAATTGGTAATTTGAAACTTTCTTTACAGTAATATTCCCAAATGTGGGAAGAATGTGAATTACTTCCAACGCATTGGGTGCCGAGAAGAAAAAATACCATATTTCATGGATTCAAATGTAAAAGAAAATATCAATATTTCTTATTTGTATGTTTGGTCAACAGGGAAAAACATTTTTAAATTAATTTATGGTATAAGTTTTTTTTGGCGAAGTAATGTATAAATTTGTAAAGAAGTTGATTGATTTCACTACACTATCATTACGAATAGTCAAATACATTCTAAACTGTTACGATCTCATGTATTAAATTACTAGTCATAGCGTAAGTGTTTAAAATAGGAGAAAAGCAAATGTGAACTCATGCAACTTCTTATAATTAGAAAAACGATGCAACTCTTCAGTCTGTAGAACCACACAATTATATAGTAAACAAACATTTTTTTTTGGTCAAACAGTAAACAAACATTATATGATAAACTTTTCATAGAGATTGCAATTAACAATTACTGAATATCCGAGTACAGGTACGTACCTAACCATGACCTTTGAATTTATTTACCATTTCCCAAGTTATTTCCCTAAGTTTTGCAAATAAGTTTGTAACAACCCGTTTTTCTATTCGGTTCTTTTTAGTAAATTCGATTTTTCTTTAAACCGAACTAAAACCTTAATCTGTCTATTTAAATCCATTTCCTAACCTAAAACTTAAATATTTTTCTTTTCTTTTCCTCTCAAGCCGTCGACCAAAATCCGAGAGAGTTTTCGAGCAAAAGAAGTGGAGAGAAGAGGGAATGGAGAAAGGAGAAAGGAGATGAACGCAGTGCAGTCCAACAGGAAGCAGAGTCGACAGGTCGAGGGAGAACGCACGATCAACTAATCAAATCAAGAGCTTTCGATCTCAAAATTTTACAGAAGGTAAAGGACGCCTAAATTGAGATTCTCCAATTTACAAAACGTTTTTTATTGAGTATTGTGATAGCTATGGTGGATTTACTGAGAGGTATCTGTGCAGTCCGAATCTGCGGCTAGTCGAAGTATGAGGAATGTTTCCTAAGAGAAAATGGAGTGTGATCGGAGTGAAACCGGAACCCCACAGATAAATGACATCCACTGCTACAATCTGACCGTTCGGATCGAGGAACTAACAGTTAGTTTGTGATTTAGAGCTTTGTTTCCGAGCGTGTTATGTTCTGTCAGATTTCCAGAAAAGTCATGTTAGTTTGTATTTCGGTTTTGGTTGGGTAAACGGATGATTTCAGAGTTGATCTTTTGTGGGATCATTGTAGGGACTTCTATGAATCCACTGGTAAAAGGAACACTAGTTTCAAGTTTATATGAGTGGAAAAAGTGGGTCCCGGAAGTTAGCGCAGCGAAGCTGTCCATGTCAAAAGGAGGTGGAAGAGCAGTGAGTTCGAGGTTCCGGAGTGTTGCAGAGGCCTGAAACATTCCCGAGAATGCGACTTTTCCTCTGTAAGTAAAATTACCGTTTTGCCCTTGGTTCGGGTTTCTGTTTTGGGAAGTTTCCAAATATGGCAGGTTTCCGTATTTTGAAAGTTTCCTCTTTAGGGAAGTTTCCTTTTTGGACATGTTTCCTTTTTTGATAACTTTTCTTTTCGGACAGGTTTCCTTTTCAGAAAGTTTCCATAAATGAGAAGTTTTCGTTTTTAGCAGGTTCCCGTTAAAGTCTAATCTGGGTAAACGAGAAGAAGGATGACGAAAGATCTTCATAGGGTAAACTGGATAAGGGAGGTCCATCAGGAGCTGGAGCTGGAGCTGAAGCTGAAGGTGGATCTTCATGGGGCAAAAAAGACAGAGGAGCAGAGGGGAGTGAAGTCTTGGTAGCAGAAATGGAAGTCAGACACTCAGGAGGCATATAGACCATTAGACCAAGGTGAGGAGGTTCTCGGTTTCATTTATCTCGGTATTCGTTTAACTTTTTAGTCTAGGGTTAATCCGGCCGGTGTCGAACTATAAATCTTGGCACAAATAAAAACTATGTAATATGTAATGTTAAATGACATAAGGTCTTTAAGTGTGATTGTTTGATTGGATCGCTAAGTCGAGCCTAGCGTAGAATCATGTGTGAGAACGTAAGTCCTTAAAATGACTAGGTCAGATTTGGCATTGCTTGAGAATTACGAAAGACAATAATAGGTCTGGATTAAACCGGTGTTGGGGTTTTCTGAAGGATAGTCGCCTATCCAATTTACAAGTGTGATGCACCCCGCTCTAACGCTCAGGAACCTCGGGAATTGAGAATTGAGGAGTAGGATCTTTGCGCATGGCCAGACGAAAGTAATCCGGAGAGGAGGTGGCCATATGGTAGTGCCCTAAGTCCAAAGTGTCAGAGCGGGAGGGTAGTTGGACCAATGGACCTCAAAACCATGGGTCATAGTGGAAAGCTGTGGGCCCTAGCGAGGATACCCGGAGGACTGACCCATGTTGACTAATAGCTTGCAGGTAGCAGTGCCATGCAGTGTTACCGAATGCTCTTTGTGAACTGTGCTGGAGCGGGCCACGAACAACAGAGCCAGACAGTGTTACATGCTGTTCTTTGAGATTGTGCCGGAAGGCAACATGCAGCATGGTCAGGTAGTGTTGCAGGCTGCTCTCTGTAAACTGCTCCGGGCGGGTCCCATGTTAGGGCATAGGAGGTTATGCCATTTGGTTGTTAGATGCACGAGGAAGAAGAAAAGATTTGCGAAAGTTTTGAAAGAAGTGTTTAGTAAGCTAGGGCTATTTTCTAAAAGAATTTTCAACTTGTTAGTTGCTTGCCAGCCATGGTAGGTGTCTTCTGTGGGGTCTAGGATTATGTTTGGACTTTTGAGGTTAAGCGAGTATCGGGTAAAGCGGAGTCGGGTTCGTCCTCACTAGGTGGCTTGTTTGAAAAGTCACTCATCCCTCTCTTTTCCCTCTTTTTCTTTTTGGTGTTATTGCAGGTTGCAGATAGAAGCAAAGAATTAATGATCGGTTGGTGAAATTTAATCTGGTTTTGACGGTATCACTTGGTACATTTCTGGTTCCCTCTAGACTATGACGTTACAAAGTTTCTTTTGTCAAGTCGACATTTCTTTTACAGTTGAAAGGGTCAGCACTGAAAATCTTCTCTCGAATAAGTGATATGGTTGAAGAAATCCAATGTTTATTACTTAACAAAACCCAAGTTTAAATCAATTTGGTTGATTTATCCGAATATTGAAATCAAAACAAACCGGTTTATGTTGTATTTAGTTTAATTTGTGAATTCGTTCTTATATGTTGGGTGAAATGAAATTATCAACCAGTTATTGACAGTTAGTTGCTGATGAGACATGGATAGTTGCTAAATGCAATGAGATTATGGTCTAAAAGGTAAAATATTTAAAAACCGACTCAATTTGTTAGTTGTTATATGAAAGTCCTATTATAAAGAGAAGTCGATTTCAAGATAAGGTAGAATCCCAAAAATTAAAGGATAGTCGATCGGACTCCCAAGTCTAATGGGAAGTCAAACTTGATAACTTCAAAACATTTATGAATCCTACGAAGAAAGGGATTCGACAACTTGCGTACCTCCAAATCCTATGGGAACTAGGTTTTAAGGACCTACTATAAACAAAGAAATCCTACCCAAAAAGAGACACAAAAAATAGGTAAAATAAACTTAAAAACAATTCTCTAGCAACTTCCCGTAACCTACAATCAAGCTCTCGGCGACTAACCATCAAGGACAAAGCCTACGATTGACTAAAGCTTGTTTCCATGCCTTGTCTAGTATATAATATCTCTCGATTGGTCGTTAAATTGTTTTGTTTTTAGTTGGTTGTAACAAATTATCACTAAAACGTCAACTTTCCCGTCATTCCATAGAACTTGCTTAACTCAAACCGAATAAAATTCCTAAACAATTTGGTGCGCCAGGTAGGGAAAATTTTTTAACCAGGTGAGAGATGGCAAATGGCAGAACTACGAATGGGGTGCCTAAAATAGGTATGCTGACGGATCTTGCAACTCAACTGGAGTCACTTATGGCTTGTCAAGAAAGACTGAAGAACGACTTGCTCAACTTGAAGCGAAAAACTCTTCAATGCGAATGAAAAATGCATCTTTGGTCGCAAGTGAAAGGGACGTCGATGCCTGTGGCCTTAATAAGTTCTGAACACATGTCGATCCAATGCAAATGCTAGATGAAAATGTGAATAATACAAGTGATAGATCTACCTTGCAGCATGAGAACGTAATACCAGAGACAACCGCCAAGAATAGCCACTGCTCGACCTTTAGGTGCATCCCTTGACTAGGGTTTAGGCCACTCATTACATGAATGCTAGGTTCTTTAAAATTATTGTGGAGATAGAAGCTGTTCTTACACAACTTCCTGAAGTCGCTCCTCCAATTACAAAGAGTGCCCCAGACTGTTATGTGAATACTCCATTCTCATAAAAGATCGTACTCGTAGAGATACCGAGGAAGTTTACCTTTCCTTTGATGAATATGTATGATGGAATGGATAACTCCGACAACCATATAGCACAATATAAGCAGCGAATGTACACCAGTGTCATCGAAAGAGAATATCGTGAGGTGACTATGTGCAAAGGATTAGGTTCAAGTCTAACTATCCCACCATACAATGGTTTACGAATTTTCTGAATGACTTAATCGACTCTTCTGCATTCTTAACTGGCAGATTCATCGAACAATTTGAGCAGAAAATCCGGAAGATCGCAGGCTTGTAAGTGGTACGAAGAATGGGAGAGTCTTTATACAACTATGTACACCGTTTTAACAAAGAAAAGTGTCCACATCTTGTTGTGTGACCTCTACGGTGATCTCTGCATTCAAAAGAGGGTTACTTTATGATAGCATGTCAAGTTTCACCCAAAAAGATACTACTATTGCAAGTGAACAACGTAGTTGCAATACTTCAGGTTATCGATCCCACGAGGACTCCGATTCTACACTATGAACTTCAAGATCAATTTGAGCTAAAATAGAAAATAAAAGGTTGTTTGGTGAGTGTAAATGTAAAAGAAAACAATTTAAAATAAATAAAAGGATGTAAATCAATGGGAAAAAGCGTTAGGCACATAGGACATTCACAGAGAATCATGCATTATAGAAAAAACTGATTTGTATAGGGATTAGAATTAAGCAACGTCTAGAACTCGAAAACATTAATTTAGATCCTCTCCACTTTCGAGCTTCGGGATTCTATGCTTAAGTGCCAAGGGACATCGACTTTAGTACAACCTTGTAATAATAAACATGCATTATATTGATACATGTTTCGATAAGTTCACTGAGCCAAGGCGATATACTTTCGAAGCCTCCTTGTAACTTAGCTAGTCAAAGATTTAGTTCAGGTGATTTAACAAGCTTTTGGAATTAAAATCTACCTATGGGCAGACTGCTATGCGTTGTAGAGTAATCATGCATAAAGATCAACCGAGACAAAGACGGTATGAATCCCTAATCAAATACTAGCATCTTATGATAACATGATCTCTTTGAGAAGTCTAAAAACCTAACAAATGAACTACTCAGACATAGAGCACGAAAAAAGCAAAAAATCAATGATAAAAACATCATTAAATACATCAAGGTTAAATAAATCTTCTCTATGACAAAGTATGGAATGGATCTCTCCAAAGAACACTTGGAAACTTGAAGAACAATGAAAGATCTCTCAAAAATTTTAACGGCTCTGAAAATCTCTTTAACAATTTTCGTGGCTCTCTTTATTATAAAGGCTAAAACCAATTATTTATAATGCTAGGGTTTCTTAGGCACTCCTTGGTTATGTCAGTTCTTGCGGTATCAAAATCGGTTAAGCGAATTGGAAGATACGAGGCAAAATCTGTCTCTGGCCACGAAATGCCTCTGTGACCGGAGGTTGCCAAAAATGGGCATTCGGCCGGTGGTGGCAACTTCGTCACCCGTTCACAGCTTTTTGCTCCACTTGCTTCATTTCCGAGATAGACGAACATGTCTTTGGTTAAACGGCTATAACTTATCGGTCACAACTCCAAATGACTTCAAGTGACTTCAAAATTTGAAGGCTAACTCAAAATTTCAACTTCTGATCAAATATCAGCTTAATCTAATGAAGGTAAGACCTTGTTCATGATGATCTTTCTGATGCAGAGAACCTGTCCAGATTGGTAAAATGCAAAATTCAAGTGTTTGAGCTTCCGTCTTCTTGATCCGTGAATCAAAATTGCTTGGTAATTTGAATGAGATCCAATTATCACGTTTCTCCATTTGTTTTGATGATTTAACCTAATAAGTCACTAAAATCACAAATAAGAGAAAACTACCTCTAGAGGTCGAAAAAGCGTTAAAACATGCAAATAAATGAGTAAAAAAATCCAACTAAAAATTGTAAAATAATAGCGTTATCACTTCGGGATGTGGATTTATACAAAGAACTAGCCAAGTACCAGTGCAGAACTATGAATTGTGTACTTTCCAGAGTGTGAGCATAAATAAAATGGGAAAACAGACTCGACTTATCACCATCAACATTCTTCACTGTCTGATTCTCATGTTTCAAGACATGAGAAGAGGACCAAACATGATAAGCCATACCAAGGACCTCATAATGAGTATAATAGCAGCATAAGCAATTACAAAAGCAATCATCAACCGCACAACAAATCCGAAAGCGAAAAACATCCCTCATTAACTTGGTTTAGTATCAATAACCTTTAAATTTCTCATGCAGAGTTGGCTATCTAGTTAAAAAGTGTGTGGAATGGTAAGTTTACCTCAAAAAATGAGGACACTTGATGAAAAGCGTGATACTTTAAATTAGTGTGACTTTCACAATGACTATGTTCGTCGAACCAAAGATTGTATCACGTTAAGATTGTAAGTTAACGAGTTGCTGAAGAAAGGCTACTTGAAGAAAATTCTCTCCGACAGAGTTAGGAGTCATATTGAGGACAAAGGTGGTGAAAAAGCTCCAGGGAAGTCCACTCCTATCTCACCTCCAAGGCGCGATCGATTCATAAATGTGATCTTAGGAGGCTCATAAATCAGCGGAATACCACACCCTGCTACTAAGAAAAGCACTAAGACAACAAAAATTCGTCCATACAACAATGTATATGTAAGTGAAGCTGCATTGGTGAGCACAATAAGCGTCACTGCAGATGAAGGTGGAAGGATGTTAGCTCTGCATTATGATGCGTTCGACGTATCTTTGGCGGTGGCTAACTCCTTAATGAAAATTATGCTTTTCCACAACAAAAGTTCTACAAATATTTTTTTCATGGAAGCTTACAAAGGTTAGGTCTAGATGTGACCTGACTGACTAAAAAATCTACATTGCTAGTGGGATTCAGTGGAGAAGTTAAACGCAGTGTGAGAGAAGTGATATTATCTTTCTATGTAGAAGGAAGAAACATACGAATAAAATCTAGATATTGGATTTTGCTTCAACTTACATCATAATTATGGGGGTCCTTGGGTTTATGAGATGGGGTATTACCATTAATTCCCATCAAACTATCAAGTTCTCCACTCCATGGGGGAGTTAGATAGATCAAAGGGGAGCAGGTGCATTCACGTTCATATTATCAAACAACACTAAAAGGAAAAAGCTGACTACCGTATCAATTATAAAGCTCACCAGTTGCTCCTCATTGTGAGGAACCGGAGGCGAAGCAACTCAATGAAGTTCCTCTAAAGGATGATGATTCTGAAACAAAATAAACATAGGTTTAAGGCTGCCTACAAATGTTTAAACAATAGTTATCGACTTCCTTAGGTCTAGTGCTAACTACTTTTTCTGGTCTTATGCTGACATGCCAAATATCGACCCTAAGATCATTATGTGCAAGTTACAAGTACATCTAGAGTATCAACCAGTTAACCTGAAACGAAGGAATTTTTCTCCTAAGCGAGATCTAATTATTAAAGATGAAGTTAAAAATACACTTAGATACTAGTTTTATACAAAAAATATGTTACCCTAAATGGTTACCTAATGTGGTGGTAGTTCGAAAGAAAAATAGGAAGTAACATGTCTGCATCGACTTTATCGATCATAATAAGTCTTTTCCAAAAGATCATTTTGCACTTCCTCACATTGATAAGCTTGTGGGTGCGACGACATGTCACCAATGGACGAGTTCATGGACACCTTTAGTGGTTATAATCAAATCTTAATGCATTCAACCTATTAGGAGAAAGCATAGTTCATGACGTTATGGATAAATTAAGGCAAGTTCTTTGGAACACTACGGAAAGCAAGAGATAAGAAGAGTTCTTTATTAATATTTAGAAGAAAGTAAGAGTTACAAGACTTACGAATCGTAAACCCAGTTCTAGTTGCAAGCTCTTAGCTTTCTTGAGTAGAATGTCGAGTATTTAGGGGTTTCTTGTGATGATTCTTGCCTTTTCTCTTAGGCCTTGTATTTATAGTAGATTGTAGATAGCTTTCCCTTAGAAATAGAAAGTATCCTCGTATATCCTTAGATATTTAGAAGATTTATTTTTCTCGTTAGGTTTTCCTGTTCTCGGGGACGCACTCTTCCTACTTCCAGCCCGGAGGATATACCTGCTTCAGGCTTTAACTTTTATACTGCCCTTAAACTAGGAGAGTTTTTCCTGATTTAATTTTCTCCCAACAGTTTGTCCTTTATTTTCCAGGTTCGATCCGGAGCTGGGGAATAACATTTTTTTCTTTTGCTTGGCAGAATGTAGGAAATTTCTTGGTAATTCCTCGTGGGTTTCACTTGGTGTCATATAGCTTCAGGACTTTGTTGTCTTCTGGTTTACTGTTTCTTGAGATTTGGTTTTAAATTTTGAACCCTTAAGAAGATCTACCAATCAAATCGCAATGCATTTGCTAAGTTTTTCGTCAATCCAATCAAGTTTCTAAAATTCTAAAGTAAGAGAGAGAATATCCTTGAGATTCGAGTAAAATCTTTTCTCATACTCATTTCCTTTTTTTCCTTTCTCTCTTGGCCTTTTAAATTTTTATTCTCCATTTCTTTTTTTCATCAAAAGTTTTATTTTCAGTTGGTTGACGTACTATCGTAGCTTGCCAAATCTCTGTTTCCAGCTCTGCACTTCCGACATTCGTGACTACGAACAATGTAAAGTTCATCCTACTCTTTTCTTCTTGTGAATATATCACTCTAGCTCAGAACCCAGTATATCCGATTAGATTTTAGGTCAACCCAGTAGCATTTATCTCTTATTTTTGAGTCGTTCTTCTGAAATCCCCTGTTGACTTTGAGATTAGATAGATGGAGGGCTCTTCATATCACTTTCTCGTTTACACCACTTTCCTATGAGGAAGGGTCCGTCAGAGGCACTTGCAAAAGGCTACCTCTTCTTCTGTCATAGAATTTGGGAACCAATCTAAGGTGGATTCTGATTCTCCTATCGTTGTCTTCTATCCTCCTCCTCTCCCTATGAATGGGCATATTTCAGAGATCAAGTAGGAGAATGTTGGGGTAAAATAAATCATCCTGGACATCAAGGAACCAAGTCGCGTTCTAAGCAACAATTGGACCAACGAACTAAAAAAGGAATGAAGCAATATCAAGAGAAGTACCACTAAGGATTATGACAGGATTATCTACTCGACCGACTACACAATGAAGCAATATCAGCGATGAAGAAAGGAAGATTCCTCTTTTATTTCTCTAGATATCCATGATTGTTGCATTGAGCGAGAATAAAGGAAATATTCCTACATTCAAGATTCTCATAATATTGCAAGAATCTACATGATATCTAGGGTAAATCTAAGGGAGAGTCGATCTTCATCACTCTCGATACACTATGAATACTTATCCTTGTATACCCTATTGTATTCATTCACAAATTAAAATACTCATTCACATATTCAATACAAAGACATACTTTTTGACCACTTTTATATTTTTTCCTTGTTTGAATCTCTGCTTTCTGTAGTGGCACAACGAGTCGACCAAAAATTACCTAACAGTTTGGCGCTAGAAGGAGGGGCTATTCTATTAACTATGTGACGATGAGAAAATCATAGCAAGATCAAAAAATCAATCTTGAAGAAATCACACTCGCGGGAGGTACGAAAACCAACATCCTCGGGGGCAACTGAGAAGACAAAGTTCTCGCCGATCCAATTGCCACCGATGAAGTAGAAGCCCTGAAGCTTCAGTTGGAGGAATACTCCCGTAAGATGGTTGAACACACCCAGAAGATTAATCAACTGAGGACAAAAAACACAACTCCCAGAGAAGAAAAATCTGCGTTGGCCATGTAGAAAGCCTCACCCCAAGAGAGAAACCCTCGGTTTCAGGTACCTTCCAACCCAATGCAATCTCTCGATTGTTCTGGGGCTAGGGGAAACCTTTTCCAAATACCCATGGGAGCTAGCGATCCAAAGATCGAAAATTCTCCAGCCGAGATATCTTCACCCCATGCGAAGGTCCTATCAAGTCAGCGCTTCCATGTCACGGGAGTCCAACCATGCATAAGCAACATCCATGGCAAGGTAACGCCCCCTAGGCGTCCATCATTGCCCAAATCGAGAAAATTTTTCCAAACACCTATATGACCTGCACTCGATTATTGGGTGTCCTTCTGGCGTGGCCTTACTTTGACACCCTTTTCTTAGATGAGATCACGTCAAGGGAGATGCCAAAGAAATTAGCTTTCCTTACACTGAAGATGTGCGATGGGACCAGTGACCCTGACAATCATATAGCTCAATATAAGCAAATGATGTACATTCTGACCATCCAAAAGGAGTGCATCGAGGTTATGATGTGCAAAGGATTCGGGTTAAGCCTCGTTGGTCCAGTATTATAATGGTTCATTGGTTTGCAAAGAGGAGCGATTGACTCGTTCGCGAGACTTTTTGACCTATTTGTGGAGCAGTTTGCAAGCAGCCGAGTGATAGAGAAGTCGCTGGACAACTTGTACGAGATTTTCTAACTCCAATTAGAGTCTCTACATTGCTAGTTTCTCGCGTCAATCAGGAGAAGATCGCCATCTCAGACTGTGACGCCATCACAACGATCTCCGCCTTTAAACGAGGACTCTTGAAAGATGGGAAACTCTACAAATACCTAACCAAGTACCAATGCCATACACTGGAAAACGTCCTGTCCAAATCTTAGGCTCATATCAGATGGGAAGAGGATGTAGAACGTTACAACGCCCACGTGACGAAGCCTGACTCCCGAATCTCTAGAAAATGATTAAGGAAGCCACGAGGAAAAATCCTACGATCGTCCATCTATGGATTCATCCAACAGAGGAAGCACCGATAGCAGTCACCACCCCCTTAAGTGTGACCACGACCACCAAGCTTGATCACTACAACCTTTCCATTGAAGGCATCGAGCTGGTCAACGTGTTTCGATAGATGGGTCCTAAAATTAACTAGCCACGAAAGATGAGGACTCCAGTCGCACAAAAAATCCTACAGATTGTGCGGCTTCCACCAAGACCATGTGCATCAGACAGAAGATTGCATTGTGTTGAGCATTGAAGTCCCCGAGCTTTTGAAGAAGGGGCACCTGAGGGAATTCTTATCCCAGAAGGCCAAAGATCACTTAGGAGCCATTCAGGGGAACCACGCGGATGAGGAAACGACCCTTGCTTCGACACCATGCCATGATTGTGTGAGTCATTTGATTTTTTGAGGACCAGAGGTAAGCAGAGTAACGCACGCCGCCGTGAAAAAGATCACTCGAGTCTTACGAACCTGACCAGAGGAGGACGAAGCGAGGTGCAAGGCTACTCGAGGCGATTCGATCAATTTATCTACTCAAAAATATGCAGGCACTGACAATCCCGTCCATGACACTATGGTTATCCCCCTGACCATTACCAATTTATTGGTGAAGAGGGTCTTAATAGACAATGGCAGCTATGCAAACATCATGTTCGATGGGGCATACAAAGACCTTGGTCTCGAAGCTGACACGTTAGCCAAAAAGACGTTCCCTTTGATAGGATTCAGTGGCGGGTGAAGTAAACCGCAGGCGAAGCAACGCTTCGAGTGTACCTAGGAGGCGTCAACAAATCTACTAAGTTCCTGATCGTAGAATGCCATCCTTGGTCGTCCCTGGGTTCAGAAGATCAAGAAAGTTCCAGATCGTGCTACTAGACTACCTTAAGAGAAAGACTAAGGGTACGAGACGTTGCCTTAGCTTCAACGAGGAGGATAAAGAACCAACGGAGGACAAAATCAAAAGTCAACCAACCTAAAATCAAGAAAATCGGGCCCCAAGAGTCGTAGTGTTCCACCTATCCATTATGTTTTCTTTTTATGTTATCTTGAATTTCACCCTTAAGCACTATGTCTATGCATTGTTTTGGCTTTTTATTATTCTACTCGCCTGCAGGTGATAATCTAATAACATTATGGTTTTCGCAAAAGAGAAAATCCTTTGCTTCTCAGAACATGGAGCTAAAGATCGCATCACTCCAAGGAGAGCACCACAGAACAATCCCCCTAAGAGATGCCAAAGATAGAAATCTCTTTATCTTGTTTGTCCTCCGTAGAGTGGCAACCAGGGAAAAATAATCATTTGTTCCCTATGGGAGAAATATCACAATGGGGCAGAGAGTGACTCTCCACGAGGGGACAGAGTGCTACTTTGGCGGTGTGCTAGTTGATCACTAGCATGCTCTATACGTGCTTACCTTAACGTGGAAAGTGTAAGACTTGGAACACGGATACTCCAGATAATCCCACCAAGTACGACTATGGTCGCAAATAATGCTGAGAGTGCCCCCCGGGGCACAGAGTGCAACGAACATGACTACAGGTCAGCCAAACATGACTACGATAAAAACAAAAGCTGAGAGTGGCCCCCACGGGGGATATAGTGCAGCAAACATGACTCCGGTCATCAAAAACGTGACTTCGGTCATCAAAACATGACTTCGATCATCAAAAACGTGATCCAATCAATAAAAATATGACTCTGTTCATCAAAGCGTGGCTCTGGTCGCCAATAAAAAAACATATGACCATGGTCGTATTTCACGTCTCTGGTCAAAAATCATGACCACGGTAAACAAATGACTTCAGTCATCCAACTACCTCTGTTTTTTTTTTGTTCACCCCAACTACCTCTTGTTAACAACCAAGAAAAACAACCAGCGCCTTGACCACGGTCATACCTATACCATGTGCATGATCAATGCTTTGACTTCGGTCATATCAAGGCTACGTGCCTAACGTGACGATCACGGTCGCAAAAGCTTTTAATCTCTGCAGGAAAGATGACCACAATCAAAAACAAAAGGAATTTCCCCGACGACCAAGGAAAAGGAGCAAGCCTCTCTCTATGAACCTCGAGCAAGGTACAACAACTGCACTTGACTACGGTCATCTATTTCCTTGCCCAAACACTGGCCAAACATTAAGGAAAGCTGGAAAACCCACGTGAATGATCACAATCATGATTTTCCTTAGTAAACCTTGGCCAGAGGGCAAGAATAAGCTTCACATCCTCATCAGGATCCAAGATATCTCAAGAAGGCCCGTACCCAAAAACAGGGAAAGTCATATCACTCTATTTTATAATTATTTACAAATCTTAAATTATCTCCTCTTGACCATGAACCAAGAAGGAAAATCTCACTAATAAGGGCCTAGCTGCCTATGTTATCTTTCTGTTGCAACCAACGATTGATGCAGGAATCAGAGTATTCAATAGAAAGGTCAAGCCCCAGGTCGAACATGAACATCAGCGATCCAATTCTACCCTGCTTACGAGCGAAAGAAATTTTCTAAATCTGACCTACTATGCTACGATAGTAGTTATGGAAGATCATGCATTAAAATCGCCAAATAAGAAGCAAGGCGTTCAAGTCTAAGAAAAACAAAAGAAGCCACCATGGTGAGCAGACTTGACCAACAACACAAGGGAATCACATTAAGAGGCCCGCGAAGAGTTCTCAAAAAGCCGAACAAAGGGCGGCAACAACAAAGTCATATTCTTTTAAAAAAAGGGGGAGAGGGGCAAAGTGATTAGTTTGTCTCTGCATCATCAAGCTCTTCATGTCTCTCTCCTTCGTTCTCTTGGGGCTAGAGGATCGTCTTAGAGGAAGTTGCGGGCTCAAGAGCAAGCAGAGGAATGTCATCATCAAAAGACGGAGGCTCTTCTCCTCTCGTTGCGTCATCAGAAGAGAGCACATAATGATATTTCATCTGCTCCATGGTTGGATGCCACGAGCTAGTGTCTTACTGGTACCATTGACGCATCAGCTCCCAATGAGCCACTATCTTGGCGCCATATATGACGATCTTCATCTTATCATCAAAGTATTTGGCCCCAGCCTTGAGCTCTGCAATTTCCTCCACTTGGCTCTTCATCTCCCTCTCCATATCATCCCGCTCCAAGCGTGCCTCGTAGGCCTTTCCTTTCAAGGTCTCCACCTGAGCCTTCAGATCAGCGTTCTCCTTATCTCAAGCAGCGACTAACTTTTTCACCCTGGCTACCTTTCCCTTCTCCTGCTTTAGCTCTCCCCCAGGGCCTCCACGATTCCCTCGAGTTGAAAGCAAAGTGACATATTCTGCAAAGGGGAAAAATACGGATATCAATGTCAAGAAAACATAACTTGATCTTACGAAAAGACTAATTTACGCCTACCTTCAGCATGTCGGGCTGTGCAATGTTCAAAAACCAAGGAAGATCCTCTCTCTCCTTAACTATGTCGTCCTTGGAAAACATCATGGACCTCAATTCATTCAGGGTCTTGTTGTGGTAGGGGAGAAGCTCGTTATCCGAGATAAGCACCACGTCTGGAGGAGAAGCGAAAAGATCAGCCTTAGCCTTCTTTTGAAGTAGAGAGACAAAAGAATCCTTCATTAGCTTACGCTTGGAAGAAGGCACGACCTTCGTAGATGGAGTCTTCCCTCCTCAACAACCTTTCTCAACAATTCCTTCTTGATCGACATCTACTTCTCCATGACGGCCTTGTACATCTCGAAAGGAACAACATCGCCTCCTGACATATTTCCTGCAAGAAACAAATGCATTATGTTACTATATAAGTTCTCAAATAAATGGAAAGCGGTCTAACCTCACTTACCCTGGATACTGGTGCAAGGTAGAGCCTCTTTGCTAATCAGGAAAGGGATCTGATGACAATCTGAAAGCACCTTCCACAGTACCTTCACCTTACTCACGCCGCGAATCTCCATAGAACGAGAATTTTCTGCATAAAAACCATCAAGGAGTAAGAAGTCACGTCAATTTCATTAAAAAGCGGTCCTACATTTTTGCTACACACTTTTTGGGTACCAGACACTTGTTTCAAACTTCTTTATTCTCTTGGAGCGGGGGCACCATCTCTTGGGGAGTTGATGGCTCGGAGGTAATCAGAGGAATTTCATCATCGATGATGAGGGCTCTTCTCCCTTGGCCTTGGCATCAGAAATTAGCAAAAAACGATATTTCTTATGCTTCTCAGCTGGCTTCCACGAGCTGGTGTGTTGGGGTCAAAAACGGTAACATCGAAATCAACGCCCAAAACTTCTGGAGGCCTCCAAATACAAACTTCGAAGCGAAACGAAACCACTAAAAGCATTGAAGAACCGCTTCGTTTCGGAGGAATGTCTAAACACTGATTGACACCAAACTTACGAACGAGTCATGGAACCGAGACTGGAGGTCCGTCTTGGCGCCAATTGGCGCCAGGACCAAG
>OVAN01003634.1:427-26433 GCA_900406275.1 Anastatica hierochuntica
GTGAAATGCAAACTTTTTTTCTTGATTTTAGAAGACATACCTTAGCAATTAGGAAATTGTCTAAGTGTTTAGTCATTTTGGCTCATTGGAAGTGTTAATTCCATTTTCCTTCTTGGCATTTGATTCTATCTTCGAATGGTTCTCCTTTGGTATCTAAGCTTAGAGCAAAGAGAATGGATTTGAAACAAGGTTGTTTCAAGACATAACCCTCAATTATTGAAAATTAAAGACTTAAAGCATTAAAACTTAAAAGATAATATTTACAAAAGGATATTCATGAGATTGCCTCTCAAGTGCGCTTGTTTAAGATCTTTAGCACGACCTTGGGTATGAGATTAGGCTTTTGGAAAGGTTGGCTAAGGAGGTTCTTTTGACTTCCATGGTGGGTCATGAAGCTCAATGACAAGAATCATCTTCATCAATGCATTAATCCCTTCTTCACCTTTGTCCTTCATCTCCTTGGTAACTATGACTTTTACCTTTGCAAGAGGTTTTGGAAAACCATTGCACTTAACTCGATAATCAATCACTCCATCAACACATTTTGTTGGACTTAAAGACTTAGTAGGAAAATGAGTGGGGGTTAAGAGGCACTCCCTTCTTATCAACGTCTTTTACCATGCTTGTGATTGCGCAAGGAAGTGTTGTCTTTGGTGAAGAGTCAACGAGCATGATTGGAGTTGAGCTTTGCTTCACATCCTTAGGTTTCTTATTCTTGGTCTTCTAACAAGAAACCACATTCTCCTTAGTTTTGGCATCACATGAGGCATCTTGTTCAACAATCTCACTAATTGAGTAAGGTTTGTCGGATTTATCCAAATCACCATTATTGGGGATAGATTTTGGCTCAAGAGGTTTTTCACTTTGGGTTTTGTTTTGAGTAGATTCACTACCCTCTTGGTCCATCATCATTATCAAATTGTCAATTCTCCTTTTTTTGGTGACTATATCCTCCAAAACCTTGTTAACTACTGGTTGATCTTGATACCATTCCATAAATGGTATTATAACCGTGAGACCTCACATTTGATCCTTGATCTTCGTGTATTTGGCTTCAAGATTTATTTCTTGAAATGACCGTGAAATCGTAGGTTCAATTCATCAATGGGAATTTCGGTGTCGGCTGGCTCCTTCTTTTTCTCCATTTTTGGACGTGGAGGAGCTACTACCTTAGTACCTTTCTCTTGTTGATTTGGGTTCCCTTTAGATTCTTTAGGAATTTCCTTTTCTTGGTTTTCCTCTTAAAGTTTTTCTTCCATAAGAACCACTTCAATTTTCTCCTCATCCTCTTTAGGCTTCTCCTCATGAGTCCTTGGTGGCAATTGCTTTCAACTTCTCAATGTTATGGCTTCACAAAACTCTTTAGGATTCACTTCACACTTTTTGGGAAGGTTTCCTTCTTGAGATTCAAACATAGAAGCTTGCTCCGCTAGCCTGCATTTCATTTTCTTCACATAAGAGGAAAGAGTTCATACCTTTCTTTTAGTTTCACGAAGTCTTCGTTATACTTATGGTCGATCCTGTCTATCTTCTCAAATATTCCCCTTTTGAAATCATCCTTTGCAACCACAACATCTTTAACATGGTTTTAATCTCATCTTCCTTAGAAGAATTTTGTTCGATAGAAGGTTTCTCTTCATGTACCCTTCTTGGTGAAGTTTCTTGGGGATAATACCCTTTGTAGCCTTCTTGAACAAAATTAACCTCCTCTTGTTGGCCTCTTGGAGCTTCTTCATTCGAATCTTTCTCTTTGGAATGAATAAGCGCTTCTTCACATACTTTTGAAAGTTTCTCAATCCTAGCACTCATCTCCTCATAGCACTTATCATACCTTCTTGAGTGGTTATCATAGCCATTTTCTTCATGGTAGCTTCTTGCCAAATTTTTGACTAGCTTTTCACCTTTTTCGGTTGATAAGCTAGCGAAATTCCCAGTACTTGTCGTGTTCATAGCAAGCCTAAATTGTCCATGGGCTCCTCGGTGAAAAAATTGTAGAAGGCTACCTTTTGTGAAACAATGATGTGGGAAACTTCTCACATATCCACTAAATCTCTCCCACGCTTCTCCAAAGGTTTCCTCTAATTCTTGCTTGAAAGAGGCAATTTCATTTCTAAACTTGGTAGTCCTCTTGTGAGAGTAGAATCTTTCAAGAAATCGCTTCTTACATTCTTCCCATGTGGTTATTGTTGAGCTTTTAACACTTATCTCCCATTGAGAAGCTTTATCCTAAGGAGAATGAAAAACGAGAGAGCTTTACTAGATCCTCGGGGACTGCTTGCATCCTAGCCGTATCACAAAATCTCTCAAAATTATAGAGGTGTTCGATTGGATCTTCCTTATTAAGCCCAAAATATCGCAAGCTTTGTATACCAATCCAATCAAACTCGGCTTGATTTCAAAGTGAGGAAGGTTGTGTTGATGACATCTTATACCCATTCTTGTAGGATTGGTGAATGGCTTGTCAAAATCTCCGACTAGCTCTTGAAGTGCACGGTCCTCTTGAAAGTGGAACCTTTCCATGACACACCAATCATCGTTTCCATTCCTCATACCCTTTCTTGGTTCTTCCATGCCCAAGTTCAGTCTTTGGACATTGAAACCTCTTTGATCCCTTGGATCCATTACCTCGCAAAGCAAAATAACAAACACAAAAGCAAAGATATTAGATGATACTTAAAAATAAAAGCTTAGTCTCAAAAGGAATTGAAATCTCAAAGATTAACTATAACTAGCTATATTGGTTGCCCGGCAACGGCGCCAAAAACTTGTAGTACTTTGGGGTCGAACCACAAGGAGCATGCCAAGCTAGAATAGTCTAAACATTGAGAATCCATAATTCATCTTAATCTAAGAAAATCGAGTAGGGGTTGGGGGTCCTAACAATCTACTAAGCAATTCCAAACAAAAGCAATAACATAAATAAGATAGGCAAAGCAAAGCAAGAAAGAAAATTAAGGAAAAGAAACAAGCATGAAACTAAAGTGCAAGAACGAAGATTAAATACAAGTAAAGACGATGGATCAAGGGTGAGTGTAATCGAGGAGACTAGTAAGATGGTAATAGTCGTGTTAGATCAAGCTATTAAGAGCAATTCTATGACCAAAGACATTTATAGCTTACTCCACTCTCATGGTAGTAAACAATTTCCTATATGAAGCAATCACTCAACTCTCGCTTATTGTAATTGGAAAATCAATAAGAATCATTAAGAATAGGTCCATTTAGTCACTAAATTCCCTAGCAATCAACTCTCATTGGCTAAGCTAAGATTAGCATGAATTAGGTTCTCCTAAACATTTTATGAACACCTCTCGGGCGTGAAATGCATACATGTCAAGATTCCTTAAATCAAGCATTAAGGCCTCCTAATTAATAGAAACTAAAGATAGAATATCCCTAACACCATCATTACACTCCTATCTAGCCAAATTTCCAACACCTAAGATCCTTCTAAAGAACCTACTCACAAATAATGGAAGAGAAGAGAGTAGAGATGAGAAACATGAACATAAATAGATAGATAAAATATTCAAGATTCATAAATAGAAAGAGAGATTCTTGATCTAAAAGATCAAGAGAATCAACTTAGAACATGAAAAAAAGTGTTGGAAAGTTGATAAAAAAAGTTGAGGTTATGTTCTTGGAGGCTAAGAGGGGGTATATAGACTGAAGGGGGAGGAGAGGGTGACCTAAAAAGGGTTTTTTCTCGTCAACACTACCTGGCATCAACCCAATGGAGGCTAGCATCGACCCCTGGGTCGATGCTGGCTCACGTTAGGAAGCAGAACCTCAACTGTGGCTAACATCGACCCAAAGTGAGCTAGCATCGACCTTTGGGTCGATGCCAGGGTTCCTTGGCAGCTTCTTCTTCTTGTTCTTTCAATTGTTGTCATAATGACGTATTATTTGCATATACTCTCTTTTCCACTCCCACTTGGCTCTTGATTCTCTTTGTTTCTTCACCATTTAAGCATCAAGAATCCATCATCCCAAGCTCTCAAGTTGCTCGTCCAAAAGTTGTACCTACAAATGCAAAAGAATGCAATGCAAAGACAAAATCCTAAACTAGACTCAACTTATAAACTTTAAGAATTCTAACACATAAATGCATTATATACAACTAAAACACAAACTAAATGATGTTAAATTTGCGTTAAATTAAGAACACATCAGTTGCCCCCAAATCCTTTGAACATACAGACTTCCAAGTGCTCGTGGCCAATAGAGATGGTGAGCATACGTTGTCGTTATTGGGCTATGTGTATGTCAGGGTCAGAGGTCCCATCATACAGGGCCATGGTTGGCGACGTGAAATTTTTAGGAACTTCGTTAAGAGCGACGGCATCGACAAACGGTGTGCTAGCGTAGGAACTAGGGGCGCTCTTGATGACTTGTAGAGCCACCCCTGGCAAGCGCTTAATCATATTCTCCATAGCTTCTAGCCTTCCCTTTAGCATGCCTTCCAGTCCATGGGCCTCTTTAGCACTTCCTTCATGAGGTTTACTAGGGTTTTTTTTATGGTAGGAGCCAAGGGTCTGGGTCAGACCTGAGCTTGGAGTTTGATATGCTCGTGCCTCCTTTGCGATTGTTATAAGTGTCTCGTCCAGCGACTGACTCGGTGGAACCTTCCTCTTGAACCTGACACGTTTTCGCATCGCCTTCAGCGCCCGTATCGGGTGTTTGAATGTATTTCTCCGCCGTCGAGGCTTTGACAATCGCGTTCTTATCTTCCAACTCCTTCAGACGAGCTTCGCTCTGATTCAACTTCGTCGCGATCCACTCATACTCTTGGAATTTTGTCGTGACCGCCGCGTCATCGGCGGTCTCGTGCATTTTCTACATAGATGCGGATCAGAGGATGTCGACCTCCTCTAGTTCGGATGAGCTGTGAGCTTCGCTCATCTTAGTTTCTTTGTTCTTGTTGAAATCTCCCCCTACTTCTACCGTCAAACTGTTTGGGGAGTTTTTTGGACGTTCTTCAATGGACAAGAACAAGAACAAAGAAGTTAATGGTTTTGGAAGGAGATGAGTAAAAAGACTAAGAGATATGTAAATGATTTCTTTATTTATCTTAGAGAATCGAGTACAATGTGTGTATTTGCATCAAAGCTTTCCGATCCTTGAATTAGGGTTCTTCCCTTTGTATTTATAGCTTTCGAGTTAGGGTATCTCCATATATTTTATGGATAACTCTTATATTCGAGCTTATCGTTCAAACGGAATATTTCCAAAGATTCAATAAGGTATTTGTCCTTATCTCTTAAGATCTTAGACCAACTTAGGGGATATCTACCCTACCTTGGCTATGGCCTCGGCTTGGCGATGGTGTCCTTGGCTATGGCCTTTGTTAGCACCTACAACTAGGGAGTTTATTTATATCTCCTTGGTCTAGACTATGGCCAAAATCTAAGGGAATAAAATTACCCCCAACACCCCACATGGACAAATTGTCGAAATCTCATTTTGGGCATCGACAACGTACCCAATCATGTCGATGTATCTCTTCTGTTGTTTCCCCTCCTTTGCCTCTACGAATGGATCCCACTAATTGCATTGCCCCTCAATGAATTGGGAGAACGAATAGAAGTGATGAAATAGAGAGGGAGAGGGAGAATGATGAAAGAGAGACAGAGAGAAAGAAAAGTGATGAAAGAGGGAGGGAGAGAATGAGAATGATGAAAGAGAGAGAATCTCGTGTAAAAAGGCTCCAAGAAAAGTGAAAAAGTTAGTGTTTTTTTGTTATCGTGCCAAAAAAATTTCATTTCCCCGACAAAAAAGGTTCCTAGTTATACAGAGGATAGTAGTGTTACGAAAGTTCCTCATTGTTCTACTTTTGGTGCTTTTCATAGTATTTAATTTTACTTATACTCTAAGTTTGTTTTAACTGTTTTGCTGTTAATTTTAGTATTTTGACATGTAATAATGATCGTTTTCTGCAATAATTTGTTTGAAATCAAGATTTGTTTGAATCTTCCTCTAGAAGATGGTTTTCACTAACAAAGTGTTCTTGAAAATACAAGGTAATATATGAGAATATATCGAGGGAAGGAGAATGACTCATTTTTGTAATATATGTTATATTAACTTAAAATGTTATTAACTACAAATGTTATATTAACCTCACAAAAACTTCGTTTCTTTAGCTTTACAGTTGATTTTATTGTTTAGACATATAATTATGATTATTCTATCTAGTTTTAATTAGTTCTACAAATATTAAAAACCCAATACGTAGTTTTTTTACAGCAAATACCTAGTTTTACTCGGTTTTCCAAATCATATATGTTTTACAAGACAAAGGAATGAGATAAATTCATTCACTACTACGCCTTCTGAATAGCAGCCAATAGAAACCAATTGCTTGCCTTGTCTGCCGTTTGTTTTTTTTCCTCTTACGTCGCTCTCCAGCCGATGGAAACCTCTTAAATTTTTTTCTTCCCTTCTTCTTCAGCCGGTCAGAAGGTATGATATGTAGCTGTTTTATGTCATCAGGTACAATCAATGCATACTCGTCTGGCACTACATAAATTGTCCAATAAGAAGCCAATGTCCACATTTCTGTCCATTAATGTTTTGTGCACTACTTATGTAATTCTATCTGGATATCACCACCACGACCTTGACCAACATCATCATCCTTTTTGAAATATATAAAACTGAAAATTTAATGCATACAAGGATACTTTAGAAAATCAAACTTCTTGCAATTACAACTTTTCGCAAACAAGTTTACGAAATAACTCTTTCCATCGACACCAATGATCTCATACTCAAGGGAATAATTATTTAGCTCCCTGAAAAGTAATTTCTCACCATCAACCCATATCTCGTGCAAGAAGTTCTCCATGAAAGGCACCATTTTTTTCAATCGATCCACGTTTGGCGTCCTTCCGATGTTCATTAAACCAAGTATAAAATCTTCTGATGAGTACATCTAACAATGGTATTATTGAGTACTTCCTTTCTTCCTTAAACACACTTGTTTAGGTGTTTTTGAGTGATTCTTTAAGGAAGAGAGAACATTAACAAAAGTTGGAAAGGATTCTTTTATTGATATCAAGAGATCGATTACAATGAGTGTGTCTCAAGTAAATATTTTTTGGATCCATGAATTAGGGTTCTTCCCCTTGTATTTATAGTATTCAAATAAGAGTATTTACATGTCTTTTATGGATAACTTCTAGTTTTGAGTCTATCTATACAATAAGAAATATTTTCATAAATCTATAAGGTAATTGTCCTTATCTCTAAGATTCAAATCATATAAAGAAGAATATTAGCTCAACCTTGGCTCATGACCTTGGCGTGGTTATGCATGCTTGGCTAAGGCCTTGGTGAATGCATTCAACCAAGGGGATTGTCTATGAGCCTCTGGTCTAGGTACGGCTAGACCCTAGGGGAATAAAATTACCCCCAACAGTTGTCCCCCAGTTCTTCATTTTCTACATGTAGAATTTTAAGAATAAATTCTTTCTTAAGACTTTGGGCTCTACCTTAGTGTAGGATAAGCCTCGTAGACTAACAATCGCAATCAGGACCATGGTCATCGTCAGCGTCATTGGCCTTGGTTGCTAAGGCTTCACCCTTGATGAGTAGTCGCTAGCGTTAACGGGCCGCATTTATTGACACGTTCTTTGGCACAATTTGATAGTGACATTTGAATTCATTTCGTTCTGGCACACCATAGCTAGGGTTAGATAGGCAGAAAACTGGAGAGTCCCTGTCAGTTTGGACATGTCAGCTTTCTATTGCGTCAGATCAAAACCTCTCTCTCATAGAAATTTTTCTCTCCTTCGCGTCTCCAGCGAGTCCCTTTGCCGTTTTACGATAATTCGTACTTTCCTTTTTCATTCTCCGCAAATGCTGATCTCGTTGATGCGATTTGAAATCATTGCTATTTCATCTTACGGTTTTTCTTTTGTCGATTTTTTCCGAGGATATTGGTGAAAGTCCTAACCATTTTGCTTTTGGCTCACATATTTTCAGCCTTTCATCGCTCGTATCTTTATCCATTTCGTCATCTTCTTAAGGTAACTTCCTTCCTGACCCCCTTTCCTTTGGCTCGGATCTTTCTAAGATCGCGATAGGGTTTTTCTTAAAGAAAGTAGCCTTTTTATAACGCCTCCTAAAGCCATCGTGGATCTTGACCCTCCATCAGTTCTTTCCCAAGAGAACTTGGAAGAAGAACAAGTACTCTTTGCTCTGCCTCCCAGTTTGCCTCCTCAAAGCCATAGAGCAAACCAGAGGGCCTCTGAATGTGGCCCTGGAGAGATCACTATCTATGAGGTCTTCTTAGAGGTAGGCTTCACGAAGACCCTACCGTCCTTGGTCATTGAAGTGGCCAATATGTTTGAGATATGTCCCAACCAGTTTTGTTCTTCTGACTTTTGCATTCTGACCTCCATCCAGGTCCTAGAAGAACTTAAGTCCCTAAAGGTGGGGGCTTATGAAGTTCTTTGCTCTTATTAGTTTTTCTTCTATAAGGGTGAGCGTCAGAGGTATCACCTCCACCTTAGGCATGCTAGGGAGGCCTTGGTGGATGATTAGCCACACTAGGTACGGGAGCCAAAGGATGAGGCTTTTAGGGACCGCTACTTCTTCCTCACAGTGGGGGAAAATCAAGCGTTTAGGACGCTATGGGCATACAAAGGTTCGTATATTTGATTTTGTCAATATACTTATGTCCTTGCTAACGCTTTACTTTTGCGTTTGTTTTGTGATTCTGTACGGGTGAAGAATTCAGCTCTAGAGGGAGACAGACAAGGGGTAGAGGCGATTCTTCGTGTGCCTCAGAGCTTCAGGTCCGTAGACTTCCTAGTCACGAAATAAGCTTGGGGTTAACCTCTATCTTCGGTAAGATTCCCACCATAGCGAACATTAATACATTGATGGGGTTGCATTCTTCTGACTTTCTCTATTGTCTCATGAGTGGATATGATCAAACGATACGGGAAAGTGGCTCTGCGTCGTTTCAAAAATACTTGGCAGCCAATGCTAAGCTGACTGATGTTGAGTCAGCGCTAGTGACACTGCTGCCAAGGAAAACAAGCCCCCAATGAAGAGGCTAGGGGGCAAAAGGTCAATGAGTTGTGGGAGGAGTTGAAAGCTTGCAAGGAGGTGTTAGCTAACGCTCAAGGGGAGGAGCCTCGCTTGCAAACCATAGTGGAGGCCAAAGCCTAGGAGTTGGACCGGGTCATAGCCAAAGTGGACGTCATTGAGGATGTTGTTGAGGTGAAGGTCAAGTTGAAAATGGCTACGGACTTTTTGATCAGGTTGTACAAGTGCATGCCTTTGGTCTCCTTTGATAATGAACTTCAGGATATGCGCCGTATGGAGGCGCTGCTTAAAGATGAAACGCCTCTGCCTATGGAGGTAACATTGGTTTCCCAGGCCTCCGATCACCCCAATTTCAAAACTTTGGGGATACTCCTGTCACGAACCCTCGACAGGAGAAGAAGAGAAGAAAGAAGAAGAAGATGCCCTCAGGGCATAAAACTTTTTCTAATGCACCGAAGGTGTTGGCTTCTGTCAATGTCTTTCCCTTTGTAATGGCCCCCTCGTGGGCTCTTGAACATATGGCCTTCGTGCCCCCAAATTTTGTCTAGGTTGCATGGCCTTTGAACACTATTTCGGCCCTTGTGGTCGAAAAAACTTTATCGTAGTTGGCCCCTAGGGATTTTTATTCTTCCTCTTTGCTTTAATGCTTTTGAATCTTTTTCTTTGGCGAACACCTTTTAATTCCTGGCAGTGCCTTGTAGGTAGAATCACTTTAGGCCTCCAATTCGTCTTCTGAAGATTTAGACCATGGACCCCATGTCTAAATCTATGGGGGTTGACTTTCAAAATCTTGGCATATCAACGTTTTCGTTGTCTTTGGTTCCATGAACATGAGGCCCCTAGCCCTAGGTGAATGAGGGGATTTATGAATCCTTAGGTTCTTCACCCAAGCCATAGGGCACATGGTCCTATAGAACCAAATGTTCGTTATTGGCAGACTCTTCAAAGTCATACCGTGGGGCCCGTGGCCCTGGTGAACCTTGGTCTCTTAGGTCTTAGATTTAAGAATCCTTAGATTCTTCATCTAAGTTCAGAGGCACATGGCCTTAGAGAACCAAAGATTCATGATTTGAAAATTATTCAAAGTCATGCCATGGGGCACATGGCTCTTGTAAACCATGGTCTATTAGGCGTTACATTTACGAATCCTTAGATTCTTTATCTAAGCCCTAGAGCACATGACCCTAGAGAACCAAATGTTTGTCAATGATAGACTACTTTAAAGTCTAGCATTGAGAGACAGGCTCTTAGCATTTTCACACTTAGGAGTCGCGAGCTCAAAAGTGTTTAAAAATCATACCGCATTCTCGATAGCGTGCGATCATGTATGAGTACATATATCTTTTATACTCTTGGTCTGAGGGCACATAGCCTAGGTGAGCACATGGCCTTGGTGAGTTTCGTAAACTCGGTGGGCACAAGGCCTGATGGTGTGTGGCCTTAGGTAGACTCATGGTCCCTGGATCAGAGTTTGTGATCAACGGTATTGGCCTTTGCTAAGTTTCATAAAATTGGTGCCTTGGTGGGCACTAGGCCTGAGGGCATATGGCCTTTTTTGGGTTCGTGGTCCCTTGGGCACGTAGCCTTTGCTTTGTGGCCAATATTGTTACCGTATGGTTTAAAAATTTCTATGGGTCGTGTCTAGAATGGACATGGGTGCACATGTTCTATAAGTTTTGTTAACTCGCATAGTTTGGATGCATTGCATCGGCCACCATTAGGAGCTCGTCCGCTTTTTCGCATGGCTTTTCAGCCATGGTTTTAGGAGCCCGTCCGCATTAGATGGACCATTATTAGAGTTTTTCCGAATTATATGGATTTTTATCCATGGTTAGGAGCTTGTCCGCATTACATGGACCATGGTTAGGAGATTGTCTGCAGTACATGGATTTTTAACGGGCGCCTACCTTAGTACCTTAAGAGCTGTAGCCTTTTCCCCCGAAGAAGAGTCACAAGCATTCGTAATGCTTGTGGCTTTCTCTCTATGGATTGCCAGACTTTCCTGGGTTGATTCCGACCTTGGTTTCGTGGTCAACCCGGTCTATAGCATTGTTGGTCTTGTCTAGTTGTTTTTAGAGACGTTTATTTTATACCTGCATTTTCTTTTGAAGAATAGCTAGGCACTAAATCGCTTTTTTGCTGAAAATTTATTTTTACTCTAGATTGTCATAACATATTGGACAATATTTTTTAAGTAAAAAACCGAAATTATAAATAAAACCAAGTCACCTAGTGAGGGTTCCATTGTCTGTTGAACGCCACTTACTAAGGGTTGAATTACCTTGCTCTGCCTCTGATCTAGTATTAAGCTCTTCTCTTGCCAAGGGCCTTGGCCCCTAGGCTAACATTGGGCGTTGACGTCTGAGGTTCGCTTTCGTGGTAGGGTGGCCTGGCAGAAATTTCCATGGGCACGACATGCGACTAAGGTTGTGGAGCGATTGCTTTCAAGGTCGTATGGTATCATGATCGAGCATACTCTTGGTTTCCCCTGATTTCCTTCACTCCCAAGGCATTGGAAACTTCAAGGATTGGTGAAGAGTTGACGGGACGACTCTCATAACTTGTATCCATGGCCTTCCCATGATTATGTTGTACGCTGACGGGCAGTCCATAATGAGAAACTTGGTACTTCGATTGATGCCTCCTGCGTAAACTGGCAGGAACACCTCGCGCGGTAGTTTGCTTCACTTCGCCGTTAAATCCGATTAGGGAAGTGGACTTCCTGGTGATTTTTTCCTCGTTTAACCCTAGCCTTTCGATGGCGTTTGCGAGGATTATGTTACTTGAACTACCGTTATCGAGGACTATGCACTTCATGACACAGTTAGCAACCTTCAAAGATATCACCAGGGTGTCATGATGCGGTAACATAACTTTTTCTTCGGCGTTGGCGGCAAAACTTATGTTGCTATCCGGGTAGTCTTTTCTGATTGCCATGATATTTGTTATTTGGTGAGCCTTAGCAGCGTGAGTGCTTTGTTTGTTTGTGGAAACAATTACTCCACTTACTTCTCATCCCCCCACTAATAAAGTTTATAATACGGTCTTGCCTTGGCGATTCGGATCTTACTTTGGCAGGGACATTGTTTTTAGTCTGTACATGAATGAAGGCATTGGCATTGTCCGAAAGAAATTCCCGAAGGTATCCTTTCCATAACTCGTTGCTAAACAATAAGAACTCACAACATAAACTCCTAAAGGAAAGTGCAGGAAGATGCTACTAATGACTCTTGAAGAAAATTACCATGGAACCAATCCACCCCACCAAGAAAAAGGTAAGCTTGATATCGTATGTCTCTTGTGATTCGTAATGTTTTGCACTATCGTATTTACCTTGAGATTTTCACGAGCAAACTTGTACTCCTCGAATGTCGCACTTGGTTAAATTGATTTAATATTTTTTTATGGGGTAAAAAAATAACCAAACTTACATCCAATCCCAACAAACATCACACCCCATCCAACCTGAGAAAGAGGACCTGATACCACCCAATCAAAACTAAAAATCGACGCTTAATTGAGAAAAGAGAATGTGACGCCTAACTCAAATTTGGGAATTTTCTGAGGATCTAATTTCTGGCCAGTTTTCTAGTGAAAAACTTGACAACATCCTCCATTTTCTACTAGCAAAAACGAGATCCACAAACTGACAAAATATTTCCTAGAGGAAACGTAACATCACCAGTAACTGCAATTATGAACTATGTATATTCACATAGAGAAACCCAAAATTACCAAAAGATTGTGGTAAACATAATTGAGTTACCTACATTAAAAGCTCAAGATACTACATAAAATCAGCTACAAGTTATTGTTTACTTTATTTTAATCTGGTTAGACTGATTCGTCTAGATGTTGTTGTTATATATGTTGGCAATGTAATTGTTGGAACTTAATTATGACAATGTAGTTACTATGACATAGTGCACTTACATGTCAAAATTAGAGTTTGTTTGAATAAAAAAATGAAGATATAAAATATCTTATATACACTATGATGTGTAAGAGAGAGGAGTGAATTCATGCTAAACCATACGTGCGTACCGGTTTGAGTCGAGTTGTATTCGAGACAGGCTTTGGTTTAGGTGTGGATTCGGGTAAATGAATTTTTGGTTCAACAATCAATTTTCATATTTTACATCTCCTTCGACATTTTAAGGCTCATCTTTAGTGGTGAAAGTGGCCATGATCTCCACTAATGTCTTAATTGATGGCACTACTCCACTAACAAAAAGAAACTTGAAAGAGAGTTTGTTGTTAGTTCCTCTTTTTCTATTTATACCCAATCTCTCATCTTCATTAGAGAACGAATTCTAGTGATTAGGATCATTCACTTTCTTCTTTCTTATTTTGTTTTTCTCTACGATAGTACAACACAAATAATGGTTCGAGAGCTTATGATTTGTGTGATGCAAATCATAAGAGTTATGCAGTTTTATACTGGGATTCGGAGCGTTATGCAACCGTCACACTACGGGGCATTTTCATAAATAAAGAAAGAGATTCGTCTCGACTCTGCAAATCGTCTTTCCTAATTCCTGATTCGGAATTTTTCTTGTTATGTACTTTATAATTATCAGTTTTTCCATATCGTAGAAATTGTGTTCCTATAGTAATTACTTAGAGTATATACAAAAATCATTTTCATTTCCCATGTTCTCGCTGATTGATCAAAACAAGAGCATTAGGCTCTGAAAAATTCACTTCAACTAAACGCTCATCTGTTCCCTTGTTATCTCCGTAAATAAGATAAAAATTTCAAGATCGATTCAGAAATTCGCTTCTAGCTCCATGAAAAATAGAAACCAAAACTGTTCATTGTTTCCTTCTTTATCATCTCCATAGCGGAAAAGTTCATATTAGGATTGGCTCGTGAAAGGACCCGAGATCAAGAAAAATTAGAATCATATTGAGGAGAAGGACAAGCAGCGTGAAAGTTTGAGTCGAAAATGAAGTTGGGGCTTCGCTTAGATGCCATGGATTTTGATCTTCTGTAAAATAACTTCTCAGCATCTAACATACACATTTGATGAAAAGCTTGTAATCTGGTGATTACTGAAGTTTATCTACTTTTTGTGTGTGATAGATTCTCTTCATCCTTATTTTCGTCTTCGTGTGATATAGCTCAGATGAGTTAGGAGTCATATAATTTTCCCAATTGAGTGTCAGTTTTTTTTATTTTGGTTGGGCGATGTCAGGTCCTTTTCTTAGATTGGGTCGGGTATGATATTTTCTGGATTGGATGTTAGTTTAATTAAATTTGGTTTTTGTTTCGTAAAAAGAACATTATATCAGTTTAACCAGATTTTTTAGCCTTCAACAGAAAAGTTTTTAATTCGTACATGTGGCCATGTGAATCATATATGTCGTAATGTGATTATCATATTAGAAAACTTAGTATATTTTCTACCATAATACCTCAAACTTGGGGTAGCTCGTAAACATTTGGTTAAATACCAGCTTTCCTCCATTCCTCCATCTGAGCGTGTTTTAGGAGAATTTCCTCGTGCACAAGTGAGTTGCTGCCGAGAAAATTCCATGGACGACGTTCGGGAAGTTTCTCAGGAAAGTTGATCAATCCGAAACCGTGAATACACGTCTGCTCTCGATTCCGATCGTGAATCTGACTATCGTTGTTGTCCCGAATGCTCAGGCTATCATGAAATTAACCCAAAGCCTTGGGGAAACTGATCGGGAAGTTGCTAAGTCACGTTTGGGAACCGTTGAGCTTTCGGTAAGTATCCGATAAGGATCTTCCACCATCGGATTGTTCGGTTACCCTTAGAAACGGATTGGATCAGTTCTTAGTGCTCGGATTCTGCATTTTCAGGTTTTGTCGTGGAAGAACTTGGCGAGGTCAGTCTGTGGGTTTCCGATAAGGAGTTAATCTCTCGGTGAGGTATTGGTTACCTGAACGTTGATTTCTGAATAGCTTTGCGTGGCCATTCTTTCCGAATAGTTTTTCCGACTGTGAACCTTCAATTTTCTCTTAGGAAAATTGTTACCATTTATTCCCAAGACCATTTTTCTTCATTGGCTCAAGAATAATTTTCCAACTAATTTTTCCTGATCATTTATGACGTTTTATGTCGAACCGTCGGCATTTCCAATACACTAAATTTCCTAAGGAATCCTTTCGTGTTGCTACTTCTTCCTGATTTCAACTTAAAATTTTTGTCTTCTCTAGTGTCGCTTGACTAGAACTAGACTTACGCTATTCGCCCAACTCGGCAAAGTACTATCCATTCGGGAGGAGTATTACATTCTCCCCCTTTAAAAAAATTTGTCCTCAAATTCTAAAAGTAGCTACGCTGCTATGTCATTCTAATTTAATCATCGACTAGTTCCAAACTAAGCAATCTTCGTGCTCTTAATTTCTAAGCAACACATTGGTGTCCCACATAATCTTTCATACCTAGTCTTATTCTCGTCATAATTAAATTTTCGATCTAGCTTTAAAATTTCCCTTTAAATCTGAATTTAGTTTGATTTTTTTTTGCAAGAATTTAGTTTGATTTGTACCAGAAATATTTACTATATATCTAAATAAAATCATTTAGAAATATTTTTCATTTTTTGTCGTCCAGTTTATTATATTTACTTTCAACAATTTTTAGATTTGGATGATTACAATCATTATTTAGTTTGATTCAACTTAAATATTTTAAGATTCTAGTTTTACCAAAAAAAAGTTTTTTTTAAATACATATAAGAATGCATGATATATTAGTTTGATTTCTCCATTTAAATTACTCAAGTTTTAGATTATACAAGTTTTTTTTAAAAAAAAAGACTCTTCGTAGTGATTAAGGATTAAATTGAAATTCGATTTATTTTATGAAAAAATTGGTTCAAATCCATGTTTAGTGTGGTTCTTGAAAAAAATCTTAATTAATATTGCTGATGTTTAGTGTATTAAATATTCAATATGTTTTTCATAAATCTAAACAAAATTATTTATTAAAAAAATTGGTTATTTGGTAGACTTCTGTTCAAAAATAATTTAAGCGTTCATACTGTTTTATGGTTTATGTTAATTTCTTTTGATCAAATTATATAGTGTAATAGTCACTATACGTAATAAAATCATTAGTAATATAGAATATGGATTTATTTATTATGTCTTCGTACATTTGAGTAAAGTTTGAGTACAACTAAATGTTTATGACATGTTAAAGAATAAAAATACAAAAATATCATGTATAAAGTCTTACTTTTTAACAGAAATTGACTACAACTGATATTCTTTACTCTGAACATAAAAAAAATAAAAGTAGCAAAACACAAATAGATAATTAAAAGTTCTAAAACAATAGTCATTTATACAGTTGTTATACATTAAAGATGTTTTGTTCAAATTTGTAAAACACATTCTATGAAATAATTCCTTTTATTTAAGTTACCATATTCTTTTTGATTCCTTAGTGAATCTAAACATACTAATTTGTTAAATGGTCAAAACAATTTATTTTATACATAATTTTATACCGTCGTCAACATAATCTGCCTGAAATACCTAATATCATGAGTACTACTAACAAGCTTTATGTTAAAATGAGATAGAAATAAGATTAATTTACAGAAATACACTTAAAAGAAAAAGAAATTTTACATTTACACCTGTTTTTTAATGGTTCTCAAATATACACCTCCTATTTGCACAAAAGTCGAAAATGCCCTTTTTATCTTTTAAGAAATGAATCCTAATAGGGTTTAAGGTTTAGGGATTATAGTTTAGGGTTTAGGGTTTAACTGTTAGGGTTTAAGGTTTAGGGATTATAGTTTAGGGTTTAGGGTTTAACTGTTAGGGTTTAAGGTTTAGGGCTTAGGGTTTAAGGCTTAGGATTTAGGGTTTAATTATTAGGGTTTATGGTTTAGGGTTTCAGGTTTAATGATTAGGGTTTAGGGTTTAGCTATTAGGGTTTAAAGTTTTATGAATTATGGTTTAAGGTTTAGGGTTTAACGTTTAGGGTTTCTTTTAGTCTAGGGGTATAATGGTCTTTTTCATTAAAAAGGGAGGTGTAAAAATAAAAAAATTTCAAGCAGGGGTATTTTTGAAAAACAGACAATACAAAGGTGTATTTTTGTAAGTCTCCCTAGAAATAATTTATCTTATTAAAAGAGAAATATCATTTGAAAATAACATTTATGTCATGTGTTATTTACATTTTATACTATTGAAGTTTAAGATTACATTAAGGATAAAAACATCATATCAATTCTAACTAGCTAATTAAAAGTTAACAAATCATAATCTCTTTTATCTGGATTATAATTATATATATTATTTTAATTACAATAAAATCTCACAAAATCCTTTTATTTTACATTTTAAAAATTTAAATATGTAAACATTGTTAAAATACAAATATAATTAATATTTTGATAAATTTTACATTTAAAAGAAAATAAAAAAATTTCATCTTATATTGTATAATTAAATTATTAAAATAAAATAAATATAATTAACTAATTTAATACACAAATTATTTTCTAGATTATGTGTATAATATAACACAATTTTTTTGGTCCGAAGATTAGGGGCATACGATTTTGGTCTAGAACACAACAACTAAGGTATATCTTCTCCACTTTTGAGGTTCAGGATTTTATGCCTGTTTATCTAAGGACCTAGAATTTCGTAGGGCCTTAAAAATAATAAACAAGCATTAAAAAGATGAAGACTGACTGTTCACGATTCTAAGTCGATCTACTTTCGTTGCCTACTTAGAAAGGCTCACCAAATATTAGTTCCAGCGATAAGTCAAGCTTTTGGAATGAATACCACTATAGATCTATTCACGTACCAACTTTCGTAGGAGAATAGCATTAACGAATGAGTAAAGGTGAAAAGTTATTGATAAAACATAATCAACTAGTAATCCTATTCACGTAAACTCATTGACTCCTTGTAATCTACTGTCTAACATGCAAACTAATAGATTAAAAACATGTAAACATGAACTCAATCATGGCAGCAAGCATTCATATCAAATCAAAGGGAGAAGGATAGTTAAAACCGAATGATGAAATAAATATGGATGTATTGAGATGAGATAGATCCTTAGGAGGCTACAAGGGACAAGACCCCAAAGGGTGTCGTCTTTGCCTCCTTACGCACTTATTCGATCTAAAACGTAAAAAACTCTCTTCAAAAAAATATTTAAAAGCAACTACTTATAGTACATTTCCTCATTAGGTCAAAAGTGTGAAGCCGAGCCTTTAAGACCTCTAAATGTTGGGCTTCATTTAAAGAGGTCTTGAGTTGAGTTTCTTGAGCATAAAAAGGCTTTTAATAGACCCATTTAAGTTTGGTAATGTCTTGTTCGATACTCGAATGGTCTTCTTTTTGTTTTGGCCTTTCTACGCACCCTGCATCTACGAAACAACTTGATCAGTCTTCAGTTAAATTAGTATAACTATTTGTCCATTTCTCCAAATAATGCGAGACCACCTTGATCTAAAAGCTAATTGAATTCTCTAGCTCCTATCCAAATTTAATCAAAATCTATTGAGGGCAAGACCTTCATCTTGGATGATAATTCTGATACTCAGAAACTGCCCAGAAACTGACTTTACTGCAATTAGCTCTTAAAAGATCCAGATGTCATTAGTTGACCTGAAATAACTTAAAATTCTACAAATAGAAGAAAAATGTTGTAACACCCTGACCAGTAGAAGTTGGGCTAGAATTAAAGTTTAAAGAGAAAGGCCCAAGTTCATCAAAAGGAAACTCTAAAGCCATTATATTTAATCTCCAAAACCTAAAAGCTTCCTCCTTTTCATTGTTGTCATCACAGAGAGATAAGAGAGATAGAGAGAGAAATCAAAGTTAGAGAGAGAGTGGAAGAGAAGAGAAGAAGATGCTCCATGCAGTCTTTGGAGACAAAACTGATTTGTTGTGGGAGAACAGAGGTACGACAACCAAACCATGAAGGATTGATATGATTGTACTACAGTAAGTGCTCCTCTCTTAGATCTATCATCTCAAACAAACAGTTTGTCATTTGGAAATATCTTCTAAAAGTTATGGTTGTTTTCGTGAGGGGTATTGGTGTTGAACAAATCTGCGACCAGACGGGAAGACGAGGACGATCTGCTATTCAAACAGCGTTTGATCGGGACGAAACTTGAGCTGAAGCTAGATAACGTCCTGGGCTATAATATGAACGGTCGGATCTCCTAGTTAACGGTTAGTTCCAGAGTTATGCTTTCGTTTCTAAGTGCCTACGAATCTATCAGATTTCCAGATTTTTCACATTTTGGTGTAAAGAGTGTTTGAGTTGATCCTCTACAGGTTGTTGTTTGGGTTGATCCTCTACAGGAACTTAATAGGCTCTCATATCTATCATCTGGTAAAAGGAAAGCCAGAATCAGATCCATAGGAAGGGAGAAGTGTGCCTTCGAAGTCAATGAAGAGAATCTATCCACTGTAAAAAAGATGAGTTCGGCGTTGTCCTTTTGGTTTGTGGCTAAGGTGAGGGTTTATACTATTATCTCTAAGTCTATAATTTGGTTTCGAACGTTAGTCTAGGGTTAAATCGGCTAGTGTCGAGCAATATGTCTCGGCACGAATATATAACTTGTACTATGTATGTGCTACGATACATCTATATGCCTAGAGTGCGATTGTGTGTGGTCGCTAAGTCGAGCATAGGTAGATGCATGTATTTGATGTGATGAGAACCTAGAATTGTTTCAATAAAGGATTAGGTTAATATGGTATTATTTGAGAATTGCGAAAGAGATAAGAATCTGCATGCTAAACTGATGATGTGCTTCTTGTAGTTGATTGCAGGTTGGATATAGGGTTGTTATTGAACGAAGGGTGAAAAGGATGAAGTACTAAGCGTTGAGGGGGGGGGGGNATTTGTTTGGGGATGGGATGGGAATGATGGGGTAAAAGGATGAACTACCACGGATTCGAGATGAGATAGGAGAAAAGAGAAGAACCTGGGTTGAGATGTGATAGTGGAAAAGGATGAAGTACCCTGGGATGTGGGATGGGAAATGTGATTGATGTTATATTGTGATTGATATGAATTTTAAATGTGGGTAGTTACTTGCGCGGCACGATAGGTGCTTAATTGGGGGTTGCAAATTAGGTTTGGACTTCTGGGCTAAGCTAGGTTTTAGACAACGAGGTCTAGTGTAGGTTTTCACTGAGTGGCTTGGTGTTGGAAAGTCATTCATCCCTCCTTTTCCCTTTCTTTTTATGGAAATTGTTTTGCAGGGTAGTAGTTACAAGTGACGTTTAAAGTGAAAGTTGGTTATTTTGCGAAATGATTTGCTCGGTATTCACCAGTTAACACCGAACCGGGACGTTCGAGTGTTATAATTGGTATCAGAGCCTAGGTTAAAGGCCACTCCTGTTCTGACCCGGAGGGCCATAGTTTTTGAAAAGATAAAAGCTTTTCAGGTTAGGCTATTTACATAGGATTTTCCGCAGCATAAAAAACTGTATATATACGATAAGTTCAAAACACTAATTTTGGCTTTAATCTAGCTCCTAGCATTAGGGCTTCTTTTGGGGCTTTGTTGCGCGAGTGGTGCTACAAACGTGGACTTAAAAGGTTGACCTGTAACGACTACCGTAGAGGGTGACTCAAGGACAACCATCATGAGAAGGATATGAGTTCTGAGAAGGATGGTTTAGTAGAGGTCCCAGAAGTTAGGATATATTTTAGAGGGGTTTGGGGATTTAATACTTTTCTTGTGTGTGTGTGTGTGTTGCTTGTTAGTTAGATCGTTCGAGTTCTTCTTTGAAACGTAAATGAAGAGTGGATCACCTGGTGTGATTGGATTGAGTTCGAGTTTATGGTTTCAAGTAGCACTGTAAGAAGGATAAGATGAAGACTTGGTTCTTAAAAAGAGCGGAGCTTCATGTGGGAGGGTACAAGTGGTACAAGTGACACCATGAGAGGTTGAATTCAACGGAGAGTTAGTGGGGATAGCATCGATCAAAGGAAAGAAGTTGGGTGCTAGCTAAGCAAGGACAACTTAGATGGATCACCGAGCAGCAAGGACACGAATGGGCAGAGAATTCAATTTGGGATCACATGGAAGTTAAGTCATGACGATGTATATGTCCGGAACTCCTCCTACTAACAATGTTGATCTTCCAATGGAGCTTCAGAGAGCTTAAACGAGCTTGGCAGTCATGACTGACGGGGAAGGAAACCCGGGAAACAATGGAAAGAAGAGATTTAGTGGGACATGACCACATACTGAAAATGCAGTTGTAGGACCCTTCTGTATATAACAATTGTTCGACCACAAAAGTTGCTAAGGAAATCTACTAGGGCGGTACTGCTTTCCCCACAAAGACTTGGGGACAAGTGCATGGACAAGACCTCATTCAAGTGTAAGCTCCAAAATCTAAAAGCTTCCTCCTTTTGAGAGAGAGAGAGAAATCAGGGTTAGAGAGAGAGAAGAAGAGAAGATAAGAAGATGCTCCATGCAGTCTTTGGAGACATAATTGATATATTGTGCGAGAACAGAGGGACGGCCAACCAAACCATGATGGATTTATTTGATTTGTTACAGTAAGTTCTACTTTCTTATATCTTTCATGTCCAATAAACGGATCGTCATTTGGAGTTATCTTCCGAACGTTATGGTTGTTTTTCTGAGGGCTACTAGTATTGAATGGATTTGCGACCAGACGGGAAGACGAGGACGATCGGCTATTCAAACGTCGTTTGATCGGGACGAAACTTGAGCTGGATCTATAGGACGTCCTGCGTTATGATATGAACGGTCGGATCTCCTAGTTAACGGTTAGTTCCAGAGTTATGCTTTCGTTTCTAAGTGGTTGCGAATCTGTCAGATTTCATGATATATCACATTTTGGTGTAAAGAGTGTTTTGATCATCTGAAGGTTGATGATTGGGTTGATCCTCTACAGGAACGTCTTAGACTCTCATATCTATCCTCTGGTAAAAGGAAAGCGAGAATCAGGTCCATATGAAGGGAGAAGTGTGCCTTCGAAGTCAATGAAGAGAATTTGTCCACCGTACAAAAGATGAGTTCGACGTTTTCCTTCTACTTGTGGCTACGGTGAGGGTTTACACTATTCTCTCTAAGTCTAGAATTTGGTTTCGAACGTTAGTCTAGGGTTAAACCGGTCAGTGTCGAGCTATATGTCTCGACACGAATATATAACTTCTATTATATATGTGCTACGATACTTCTATATGCCTATAGTGCAATTGTGTGTTTGATCGCTAAGTCGAGCATACGTAGATGGATGTATTTGATGTTATGAGAACCTAGAATAGTTTCAATAAAGGATTAGGTTAATATGGTATTGTTTGAGAATTGCGAAAGAGATAAGTATTTGCATGTTAAACTGGTGATGTGATTCTTGGGGTTGATTGCGGGTTGGATATCAAGTTGTTATTGAACGAAGGGTGAAAAGGATAAAGTACCCTGAGCGTTAGGGGGAAAGGATGAATTATCCACGGGGATTTGTTTGGGGTTGGAACGGGGATGACTGGGGAAAAGGATGAAGTACCCCCGGATTCGAGATGAGATATGAGAAAAGAGAAGAACCCGGGTTGAGATGTGATAGCGGAAAAGGATGAAGTTCTTGGGAGAGTGGGATGGGAAATGTGATTGATGTTATATTGTGATTGATATGATTTGTGGATGTGAGTAGTTGTTTGCGCATCATGATAGGTGCTTGATTGTGGGTGGCGGTTTAGGTTTGGACTTCTTGGCTAAGCTAGGTTTTAGACAACGAGGTCTAGTGTAGGTTTTCTCTGAGTGGCTTGGTATCGGAAAGTCACTCACCCCTCTTTTTCGCTTTTCTTTTTCTGGGAATTTTTTTGCAGGTTAGTAGTTAGAAGTGACATTTAAAGTGGAAGTTGGTGGTTTTGCAAAACGATTTGCTCGGTATTCATCGGCTAACACCGAACCGGGACGTTCGAGTGTTACAATTGGTATCAGAGCCTAGGTTAAAGGTCACTCCGGTTCTGACCCGGAGGGCCATAGTTTTTCAAAAGATAAAAGCTTTTCAGGTTAGGTTGTTTACTTAGGATTTGTCGCGGCATAAAAACTATATATATACGATAAGTTCAAAATACCAATTTTGGCTTTGATCTAGCTCCTAGCATTAGGGCTTCTTTTGGGGGTTTATTGTGCGAGTGGTGTTACAGACATGGACTTTAATGCTTGACCTATAGCGACTACCGGAGAGGGTGAATCTAGGACGACCATCAAGAGAAGGATATGAGTTCCGAGAAGGATGGTTTAGTAGAGGGCCCAGAAGTTAGGATATATTTTAGAGTGGGGTTTAGGGATTTAATACTTTTCTTGTGTGTGTGTGTGTTGCTTGTTAGTTAGATTCGAGTTCTTCTTTGAAACGTAAATGAAGAGTGGATCACCTGGTGTGATTGGATTGAGTTCGAGTTTGAGTCAAGTTATTCGAGTTTATGGTTTCAAGTAGCACTGTAATAAGGATAAGATGAAGACTTGGTTCTTAAGAAGAGCAGAGCTTCACGCATATGTGGGAGGGTACAAATTACACCATGAGAGGTTGCACTCAACGGAGAGTTGGTGGGGATAACATGGATCAAAGCAAAGAAGGTTGGAGCTAGCTAAGCAAGGACAACTTAGATGGATCACCGAGCAGCAAGGACACGGATGGGCAGAGAAGTCAATTTGGGAT
The DNA here is from genome assembly GCA_900406275.1 of Anastatica hierochuntica. Taxonomy (NCBI): domain Eukaryota; kingdom Viridiplantae; phylum Streptophyta; class Magnoliopsida; order Brassicales; family Brassicaceae; genus Anastatica; species Anastatica hierochuntica. The sequence goes on from OVAN01003634.1 coordinate 24,156, forward strand.
CACATGGAAGTTGAGTTATGACGATGTATATGATATTGTTTGAGAATTGCGAAAGAGATAAGAATATGCATGCTAAACTGGTGATGTGCTTCTTGGGGTTGATTGCTAGTTGGATATCAGGTTGTTATTGAACGAAGGGGGAAAATGATGAAGTACCCTGAGCGCTGGGGGGGGGGGNGTTTGGGGATGGGGATGGGGATGATGAGGGAAAATGATGAAGTACCCCGGATTCGAGATGAGATATGAGAAAAAAGAAGAACCCGGGTTGAGATGTGATAGTGGAAAAGGATGAAGTACCTTGGGGTGAGGGATGGGAAATGTGATTGATGTTATATTGTGATTGATATGATTTGTGGATGTGAGTAGTTGTTTGCACATCAAGATAGCTGCTTGTTTGTGGGTTGCGGTTTAGGTTTGGACTTCTAGGCTAAGCTATGTTTTAGACAACGAGGTCTAGTGTAAGTTCTCACTGAGTGGCTTGGTGTCGGAAAGTCACTCACCCCTCCTTTTTTCCTTTTCTTTTTTTGGAAATTGTTTTGAATGTTAGTAGTTAGAAGTGACATTTAAAGTGGAAGTTGGTGGTTTTGCGAAAGGATTTGTTCGGTATTCACCGGTTAACACCGAACCGGGAGGTACGGGTGTTACAAATATATGAAACAATTATAGTCATACCATGATTGTGTTTGTTGTATAAGACGTATATGAAAATGTGTACAAAAAAAATTATAAGCAAAAAGAAATATGAACATTTAGATCTTGGCCTTTTAATATTGTTTTAAACATCTCTCCATTCCTTATTTAGTTCAAATTGTGCAATAAACACAGAATGAGTTGTGGAACTTTAATATTTTATTAACTTTGGAAAATATCCATATTGATACGTTTGTACGGTGTGATTATCTACCATTTAAATAGAAGTAGGTGAGATATTAATGAGTAAAAGTTTGATGACTGCACATGATATTTCGAGTTCAGTTGGTACACAATCGAACTTTCTTCATAACATCCTCGTGTTGTAAATTTTTGCTTCTCTTTTGGTGATATATGGCTAATCTTACAAAGCACCTGATCTTTAATTTTTTTTAGGTATTGCCAATTGCCATCTACTTCTCTCCTATGAACTACTCCCACTCCGTTTTGGTGTGAGTTTCTAACTTTATAAGTTTTGTCATTTTCTTTTCAAGAATTTTTGTTGGAAATTGGAATTATTGTGTTTTCTTGTTCTCTAGCTTAATATCTTTACTTCTTGGAAACATGATAGGAAGGATGAAGACAAGCCCTCTTTTGATAAGAAAAATAGAAAACCTTCCCGAGAAAGATAGGGTTACGGTTTCTCTATTAAATTATCTAAAGCTATTGGAAAAACACATATTTGTATGATTTCTACAGTGATATATATTGTATGCATCTCAATATTTATCTCCTCAATTTAGGACCACCATTGGGTTTGCCAAATGCTCAGTTGTTATTCGGTTATGTTCGGTGTAACTTTGATGTGTTGCATGGGTAACGTGTTCTTAATTCCAAAATTTCAAGAAAGTGATGTTGTAACGACCCCGACTCGAGGGTACCGGATTGCTCCAAATGGTATCGCCAAAACCGGAGCAAACTTCACCAACCGGTTCGCAAATTTACTACTTCTGACTTTACCTGGTGAAACACCAAAAGGAAAAAGGGAAAAAAGAGGAGTGAGTGACTTTTCAAACAAGCCACTCAGTGAGGACGTACCCGACTCCGCCTCACCCGCTACCTGCCTAACCCCACTAGAATAAAACTAGACCACAACCCCTAAAAAAACACAGAAGACACCTAGTGTGTCGCACAAGCAAACTACCAAACGCTGCGGGTACTGATCCCACCCTTCACAACCCCACCCCATATCTAGGAGACTGATTCAGACTCCTAGACTCTCCTACTTGATAAAGATGTTTTTCCTAGACGCTTAGCAAAACACAGGCCTCAATACTCGGTGCTAACTTCCCCCCTCGCGGCCATAACCGACCCTAGTTTACACATCATCGGATCCAATCAGGGCCTAAACAGTCTCCCACAGAACCTGCAGAAACCGACGCAGTGACCGGGCTGCCATTTACATTCCCTCCGAAAAACCGGTGTGTTCGGAATCAGGGCTTTCTTTTTAAACCCGCCAGTTCTCTTGCTTATGTAGATCAACTGACAGACCGTCCCGCGCAGTCTGTTGCCCTCCCAGAGGTACTCACCTAACAGGGGACAGTAGTCGTCTCCTGCCCCAGGCAAACGGCCCAGCCGAAAGAGACGA